>VZRR01003135.1:865765-934976 GCA_013398015.1 Oreocharis arfaki
TTTTTTTTTTTTTTTAATGAAAAGGAAGAGCATTAATCTGGCATTGAGGAGGAATCTGATCTTTTAGGCTGTACACTTTGAGCAGAGCATTGGTCTGTCCGAACACCCGATTTGGGAGTTCCCATTTGTCCACTGCACCATTTCCAATGCTTGTGGTTGTTGTGCTTTAATTGGATGCTGACAGAGATTTTCCATAAATTTGCTACAATGCTAAAGCCTGGTAAATAGTGTTACCTTACAAACATTTAACCACTGTAGTTGGACCAGTACTTTTGTCTACATTAAAATATTTTCTTTTTTGGAGTGTATGGCAATGCAAGTGAAAATTACAATGAACAAGCTCCAGAAACTTTATTTGTGCAATCTTTTGGGTTCACACTTTTCTTTTGCTATGGGCAGGAACCCTGTGCCATCCAGAGTAAACAAAGCAGTCTGCAAGGGAGCTCATGGTAACTAAGTCAAAATTCAGAGGCGATGTCCAGAGAAAGGTCATGATTTTATTATCAAGGGATTTTTCATAGTCTAAGTTTCCTCAGCACAGTGTAAAAGTATATACTGAGATAAATAATATAGCAATGAACATAAAACCTATCAAAATATCTATCTTTCTAATACAGATAACTACATCGATACATATAATCGATATGAAATCTTGTTTCATATTTGCAGATCAGTAAAGAGGATGTGTTCAGACAGATAAGAGGATTTTGAAGCCAAAGAGATGTGGGGGAAAGAAAAATTATTCCAAATATGTTTTCCAATAGATTGAAATATATTGACATTACTTCATTAATATCCAAATCTTACAGAAGGAAAAACCAAAGTCATAGAACAAGAAAGAATCTTGAGATCTCCTATTGCATCCCTTAAGCCGAATAGTAGCCTGGCTATCACAGGTCTTTTCTGGTAGCAGTTGGCCTGAAAGACTTTATGACACAGTTGCTCTAGAAAGCCTACAGCAGTTCAAATCAATCCATTCCAGACCCCTCTTTTGTTACAAAATTTTACCTGGAACCCAATTTACCCTCTCAAAATTTAAACCCTTTCCTTTCAGATTTATTCATCACAGAAATGGGGATTGGATTGTTCTTTCTTGTCTTTGTAGCAGATGTTAGTTGAAAGACTTCTGTCTCTCTCTCCCTACTCTACAAATCCAGTTCAGTCTTCCTTCATTGATAAGAGGTCTAGAAAACACAGTCCTTCTTGTCGTCTTTCTTCTAGCTTTATTCACTTGTTTCCCATCTCTTTTGGAGCACAGTGCTTGAAGTTAAATATAGACATCCAGCTGAGGCTTTATCAATGTGAAGTAGTGTAGAGAGAAAGATTTATTGGTATTGCCATGAAAACAATAGATTACAAATGAAAAATTATCTCCAAGTATTTGGAGACAATGTTTCACTTTTTTATTTAAATTTTAAGATGAATATAAAAAGTTAAGAGTACAAGTTGGCCTCACTACTCTATAAAAGAGAGAATGTTTGGGGAAAAACAGACACATAAAAGCAATGGATAATGAAATACAATGGCTGCTCCTTTTGCTCTCCTGTCCTAACTACTAAACACTTGCCTTCCTAATCAGGGTGGCTGCAGCCAAGTCGCTTCCTGGCAATGGTCTCTGGTCCATGCTATCCCCGAGAACACATCCAAAACTTGCTTGGGAGTGTGGCATCTGCCTCAGGTCAAAACTGTGCTCAGAACTGTTATAACAATTTCCAAGTATAGCCAGGCATGCTTTAATACCTGGAATGTTCCTAACGCTGAGAAAATAAATAAAAGACTGATTTTGGAGCACAGTGTTTCTGTTGTTCTCCTGGGAGATGAGCTGTGCTTTTCAAATTTTTAATGCATTTCATATTTTTATTGAGTTCAAACACAAACCCTGAAGTAGTACAGGGAACAGATCTTCCCAGTCTCTAGATGACTTTCTCATTGGATAAGTATTGGATAAATGAATTAGAAAGGTGTTATTCCTACTGAGAGAAGAAGGGAAGCAAGAATGTCATTTTTAGCAAACCAAGGTCAGACAGAACACTAATGACTTAGAAAGGGAAAAATTTATTTGAACATCAAAACTTTTTTTGTTTGTTTCCTTTCCACTGTTTAAGACAGAGGGATCTTTTTCTGCAGTTGCAGAATTTAAACTTTTTTTTCCACTGTGAGATCTCTGAGGTCCATAAGTGCTTGGCTGTTCCTGTATTCTTATGACAGCTAGACAGCCAGAAGATGTGGGCTTGGAAAGCATGTTGTTTTTAAAAGTTTTTCCTTGATCAGGACACAGAGGCCAGGTCAAGGAAGTAAAGAATTACACTTGGGCTGTTCTATAGACTCCTTCTTCTAGTGATTAGGTCACTAGCCATACATTTGGGAATTATTTGCATTTGATGTCCCCAAGCAGAACAGTCTGTCTCTTAGTTGCTGTGAAGTATACTGCTTGCCTTAGTGTCCTCCTCTGAAATTTTAATAACAAGACATAATTGATTTTTAATTTTTTTTTAGAAGACCTGCAGGCTCAGTCCTAGACTAAAGCATGTCATGAGTACCTTATGTTCAGCCTTTACATTCACCAGATTGTATAGCCTAGGTCTGACCCACATCCAGCTGGTGCAGTTCAGAGCTGGGGAAGCCATAGTCTTTCCTGAAGGTATGTCTGCCTTACAGAAAGTAGCAGCCTTCTTCACTTTCTTCTTTTATTCCCTTCAAACACTAGTGTCTCATTTGTATTAAGTATATGAATGTGCAATGCTGAAAAAGTCCTAGGAGTCTGTGTCCTGAGCTTTCCCAAGCTTGTACAGACCCTAGGAGAATGTCTATGGTCAAGTTACTTGCAGCATGGGGTACATATGTCCTCTGAAATCCTCTGCATCAAAGGTAAAAAATGTCACAAAGCGATGCAAGGAAAAGGAAGAATGATACAGCATGACAGTCTGCAGGAGAAGGAAGGCTGGGCAAACTACCACTGTGGTCACAAAGAGCAAGCAGAAGGTCAGAGCCACATCTTCCCCTTCTCCCACATGCCAACTCACTGCTCAGCACTTGTGAGAACAAAAGGGCTTATCTAATTGCCTGAGATAAACTTGACAAACTTGACATAAACCTTGCCATTTTGCCATGACTTACAGAGTCAAAAATTTTCAGCTGATCCTAAAGGTCATTTGGTCATTTTGGCTGAACAGAGAGCAGACAATGGGGATGGGAATGAAGAAAAACCAGGCAAGAGCATCCTGCCTCCGTTTTTTTCACAGAAAGATACTTAAATTTCCACAAAACTGTTTTCCTCAATCAGTGCAAATTCATCAGTCTTGCTCCAGTCTCCTGTAATAGCATTTTATCACTTACGTCCTCACAAAGCAGGCTTATGCAGAAAAGAAATTATGCAAATAAAATCATTTCTAATCATCACTGTCTTCAAAGGAGGACAACAGAAAGTTGCTCTCAAAAAAATCTGTTGATAAGGATGATTATGCTATTAGGTTTTCTCAGTCATCTCTTTATTCATGCTGTAATTGCTTTCAACTTAGAATTTTTTATCAGCATGGCATAAAAATCTGGATAGAGATGTAGACAGGTGAAGAAAAGATCATGAAGTGTTTTATTTACATTAATTACACTTCATAATACCTCTGACAACTCAGAAAGAGATTATTAAGTTCAGGCATTTAGGCCTCTAAACAAGCTGCTTATTTTGTTATTTAAATGTGGTTTTGAGGATGTGTGTATGAACACTGTAGCACAAACAGCTTGCCTAGAATCAGACACCAAATTGATGACAGTGACAAAAATAAAACAGATGCCTTTTGAGCTTCCTCCTCCAGCACTCTGAGCAGTGACTCCAGCACATGTCCTCACACAGTCTGGGTGACACAACCAGCATTTTACACGGCAATCAAATAAATTGCTATTTTATTGTTCCCGGCAAGCTTTTGACCAAAGCTAGGTTTGTGGTCCAAATTTTAAATGATTCTTCTTACATATGCCAGAACAGGTTTGAAGAAATATTTCCTCCATGTTGACGTTATTGTCAAGCCAATGAAAGGTCAGTCTATTTTCTGCAATACTCTCACAGTGACTTGCATGGGACTCATGATATTGACAAACAAAGACTTGATGGTCACAGCAAAACGTACTTCACAAATTGCTTTCTGGAAAGAACATAATCCAGAATTCAGCAGCAAACAATAACTTCAAAACAGGCATGGATTCCCAAAAAATGTTGAAATCCTGAAGAACGATTACAAACTCTTTAAGCTAGATCACTAAAAGCATAGTGATTCATTTTTAATGTCTTCAAAAGCCAATTCTGCAGCCACCCCTACTGAGACCATATGATGTGTCTGCATACACATGGCATGTTTAGACTAAGACATCAAGATAGACTATATGATAAGGCCCCACACCTCTTCTCTCTTTTACCTGGTCAATCAAATGCAATTTCATACAATGCCACTGTACAGCTGATAAAAGTCAAGAATCCAGTCAGGATCAGGGTTGACAATTCTAATTTTAAAAGGAGGGGAAGGAATCAAAAGGTGTTAACTAGGGTATTTTAAGTTAACACTAGTATTTTAAGTGTGATTTGTACTGACGGTAACGATATGTTATTGAGAGTTTAGGGTAGAGATCAGATCAAGCAATAAATCCTAGTAAACAGGAAGCTCTAGCAGGCAGTGATATATCCTTCCATGCAGCTATGCAGACTAATCAATACCAGGATCTTATACAAATATGTAGTGTCGTTAATGGCATGTTCTGCCATACTGCAATTACTGCTGTGGGACTCAAAAGAAGATCCCCAGGAGGGGATGCACCCACAAACATCCTGTCCCTTCTCCATCATGCAAATTCTTGCATGAGTTGGCACCATGCTAAAACTTATTCAAGGAGCACAAGGAGTCTGAACTGGTCATAGGTTTATTCAAAAATTCTTTATAGCCTTCTATTACTGCTACTTCAAGCAAGTTGATCTGTTAAGTTGTAAGTAACCCTTGTTCATTTCCTGTTCAATCTGGAAAACAGATGCTGTGTCTCAGCATCTGAGTCACTGAGCTGGGCTCAAAAGAAAAAAACACAGCAGAAACACTCCTATCAACTTTTGAAACTGAGTGCTACATAAGTTTTAATGGCACATTTGCAGTGAAAACAGTGAAGCTGGCAACAATAACTCACACCTTTCATCCTTGGTTTTTCCTAAGCCTAAGCTCCCCCTTAAAAGACTCCATGCTGGTTGGTTCAAACAGGTTTTACAATCAAGATTTTGGCATTTCACCACTTTTGCTTTTCATATGTTCACAAATTTACGACTCAACTCACCAAGTCAGATTGCAAAGTCAGAGAGCTGCTGCATGGACTGTTTCTGTCCTCTTCACTCCACTTAGCATCATTGATTTTGAAATCTGCCTCTCTACAGCTGACTCAGGGTTTATTATCAACAATAGCCAGACAGGTTCTGATGTGACTTGATGCTGAAGATAGCTTTGGATAAATTAGAAGAAGATTGCTGTAATACAAGAAAGCGTGGGATCAACTTGTCTCTGTAAGTCTGGAGTATGAAAAGTTTATTGCCACGTTTAATTTCTCTTTGCTGGAAGACACATGAACTCCAAGAGATAAATTTGTCCCAAATGTGCAGAAAACAGTGCATCTCATAAAAACCGAGTTCATTTATCCTTTCAGTCAATTCCCATAAATCAACCCCCAAAAATGTGATTTATTAATTTCCTATTATATAATGGAAGTTGCAGACTGTAAATCTATTCCCCTTGAAATTACATTCCCTGTGCTGTGAAAAGTCCCACACTTTTCAAAGAGAATATCTTTACCCATACTAAAGTAAGAGCACCTAAAGGCCTGCATAGGTGACCAAGGAGATCCTGTCAAAATTCAAATATAAAAATAAAGCTCACATGAGGTGCAGTTGGGGTCAGAAGACCCAGAAGGAATATAGAGACACTGTCTGAGCAATCTGAGACACGGTTAGGCAAGACAAAGCTCATCTGGACCTGAATCTGGCAAGGGGTTCTAAGGGTTTCTACAGGTCCATGGACCTGCATTCCACAGCAGCATGGAGTCACTGCTGAAAGGCAGGAGGCAAAGATGGAGGCAAAGTATTCACTGTTTTTTTCATCTTCATCTTTACTGATAAGATCAAACTGCAGAAATCCCAGGCCTCAGAGACCAGTAGGAACATCTGGAGCAAAGAAAACTTACTCTGGGGGGACAGGAGTTATGTGAGGAACATTTAGATGATCTGGATTTACTTAAGTCTGCAGCCTGATGGGTTTCACTTGGGAGTGCTGAGCGTTGGTGTCATTGCAAGGCCACTCTCAATTATCTTTGAAGAGTTGTGGTGATTGTAGGAGGTTTTCAAGGACCAGAAGAAAGCAAAAGTCATTCCTATCTTTAGTAGGTAAAAAGAATTTGTGGAATTGCAGGCTGGTCAATGTCACCTCCATCCCTGGGCAAGTGCTCCTGAAAACTATGTCCAAACATACAATGGGAAAGTAGGTGATATGGCTGGTTTGGATTTATGGTTTATGATTTAAGCAGTCTGAACAGACTTCTACAACCAGATAGTGTTAACAAATGTGTGTGAGAGGAAAACAGTGGATGCTCTTTACCTCAACATCAAAAAGGCTTTCCCATAATATAATCAAAGACAAACTGGCATACAGCCTAGAAAAATAAACAATGAGATGGACTGAAAACTGGATAAAACGTCAGGTTTAAAAGGCTGTTATCAGCAGAATGAAGTCCAGTTAGAGACTGGCCACTAGTGACACCTCAAGGGTTGAGACTAGGGCCAACAGTTTTGGTCTGTTACACAAGATCTGCCCCTGGAGAGCAGCAAACCCAGGCACAAGCACACAGACCAAAAGTCCGGAAAGAAGCTTTGTAGAAAAGGACCTGGAAATTTGGATGGACACCAGATTAAACACACACCACCAATTCCCAATGTGGCTGCAATAGAAAGAGTGCTGCCAACAGGTCAATGGAAGTGATCCTTCCCCTCTTCTTCCCCCACTCTTAATGTGAGGGTGGTCAGACACTGGGACAGGCTGACAAGGGAGATTGAAGAGTTTCCATCTTTGTGGATATTTGAAATGTAACTGGGCAGAGTCCTCAGAAACCTGTTCTAGCTGATTCTGCTTTGAGTGTGTGGGGTGAACTAGACTTTCTCCAAATCTGAATCTTTCTGTGATTCTGCAATGACATCCATGTGTTTTCACAGGCACATGCTCCTGATGGTCATCTCTAAGGAATATAAGTTAGTGCAGCTTTACCAAAGCTATCTGAGAGGTTTATTTGGTTCTCAGCAGAGAAAGGACCCCATTAAAAGGTAGTTTATATAACAGACTCCACCAGTGCAGTTTTTCTTCTTAAAACTTTTTCCTTCAAGGTATTAATTTCTCTGACAGAAGGACTAAATATAGACTCGGTCAGAAGAACAGTTGCAGTAGTAAGGAGGTCCAATCTATTTAAACAGCTCATGTGGGATTTACAAGAGCTCTTTGCTAATTTTTACACTTGTAAATAGCTTTCGGTTAAGTCCAGCTTGGAATAGCAGAAACAGTTGTTTCTGTCATAGAAGAGAGGAGGGTGGGGAGAGCTGAATGTTGTCTTTATTTGGAGGATAGACATTTTCCCTGAGAAAGAAAAAACAAACTAAAAAAATCCCCCAATTACTCTTCAAGAGCACAGAGCTGAGTAGCATTTGACAGTGCTCATTCCATGAGTTGCTGCCTTCCCGTGCTCGATCACTTCCCTTCCCCTTCTGCTCTGTGACCGTACACTCACTGTCAGGAATATTCCTCTAGGGAAGACTCTATTTCCTTTCGTCTCCTTTTTTAATTAAATTCCTAATCAAGTCTCTACAAAGAAGAGATTTAAGATATCAAAGGTAGAACCATCACCACCTCTTGACAGTGGAGGATGATGTGAATAGATGTGAAAAACCTTCTGATAGCCTTGAAGCTCACATTGTACCTTTCCCTCAATAACAGGAACAGTGTGTTGAGGTGGTTCCATAGTGAATACAAGGGCTGGATGGCCCACCAAAAAAACTTGTCACCTGTTATCACCTGCTACCACCTTGTTAATGACTGTGGCCTCAGCTCAACAAATTAGATACATAGGTATTTGTTAAATCTATGTTTAAATGTTATGCTGACTTGGAATGGATTTAAAAACACAGCATAGAATGAGCTCCTTACTGGATATTCCAGAAGAGTTTTGTAGGAAGATGTGTTCCCAGGCAATGTAGCCAAGTAAGGTGGGCCTATTTTACTTAATCCCCTTATTAAAACCAATGGTTTGTGCTGTTCCAGTAAGAGAATAACAACAGCAAGGTTACATAAGGTGTTCTCCTGAATGACATGAATCTCTTTGTATCTAGGGAAATCAAGGTCTCTTTTCTCCAAGCACATAAATACTGAGATCATACAGGGAGCAATTAATAAGTCAACATTTATGAGTTCTAGAAATACCTTGTGGGCCAATACATTGGAGGAACCACGCAACTGAACCATACTTTGCAGATATGTAGGCATGAAAAACATCATTTTAGTAATCTCTTTGAATTCAAGACATTATTCTGAAGAGAAAAGTTAGCCAGTACACCTAACACCAAACTTTCCAAAGGTGAAACACACAAATACCTTGAACAAGATTGGGTACAAGCATCTCAAGAATTGTATCACAGTAATAGAAACTGTCAGGAAAGCGTGAATAAAATTGATACCCACTGTAAAAGACTGGAAAAAGCTTAAAAAGATTTAGAGACTGTTATGTGTACTACCATTGACGAAAAAAATGTAGGCAAGAAATAAGGCATTTGCGCAACTGTTACTAAGCCGAATAGTTTCCACAATCACCAACAGAGATGAGACCCGCTGTGCCTATCAAATTTACTTGTGGTCTAAACAACCTATCTAGATGTATTGGCTTCCATTTTAGAGCTTTCTGAGACAGGTTTGATTTCTAAAAAATAGAAATTCTTGCTTTGTATGGTCACATCCAGAAGAACAGGGTAATTCAATGCTATTACAGCACAAGTGAAACAGCTTTCCCTCCCTCTTCAACTCTCGCCCACTCCAGACACTTGTCTCAGCGAATTGATGCTGATAAATGCCCAACTTTTGACATATGTAAGGAACATATATACGTACTCACATATGTGTATATACATATACACATATAAATATATTATTTATTTTATATATATAATATAAGAAATAGTATTAAAAAATATATATAATATAATAAATATATTATTTATTTTATCTATAAAATATCTATTTTTTAAAATTTTTTTCCCTCCAAAACTTACTTAACCTTTAACAGTAAAAACAACATCCAATCATCTCAATGAACCAGGATCCCACAGAGGTTTTTTCTGTAGTAGAGACCACAGAGGAAAATAAAGCCTTATCACAGCAGAGAAAGCAGGAAACAAATTCAGCATCACAGGAGGCAAGAGCTGCCCAAACAATGAAAAGTCACAGCCAGGGGACCACTCCATCTTCTTGTTTAGTTTGTTTCAGAGCTGTCGTTTTGTGGTCGTCATGTTTATATCCACAAAACCTGGAGTGTTCCTGTTTCCTTTGAGTCTGTTATTCAATGTTCAAAGCCCCACAATGAGACCAGGTCAAAGTCTAAATGAGCCTGGCAATATCATGACTTAGATGGAGACAATTTAAATCTCCATTTAAATGAAGCAAAACAAAGTAAAACAAAGCAAAAAAACCCAAGCAAATCCCAACAAAAAAAAAAAACACTTTGACCTATTATCCAGCAAATTGGTCCATGTAACACTAAGTAACTTGAAGTTCCGTCAAACCTAATTATTAAGGACAAACTTTGCAAAGTTTAAGTTGCAACAACTGAAGTGAGAACAGTTCACAGATTCCTGTGAACTACGTAAGTCCTCTGTTAAACTATTACGCCTCTACTAATTGGTTTTGACTTGAGATAAGGATGAGATGAATTCTGCTTTGGAGACAGCACACTACTGGCAAGATAGAGAATCCTACTCTAGGAAAGACAGTGGTTATTGAATGACTGTAGTTCTGCCACTTAAAGCTTCCTTTTTTCTTTTTTTCTTATGCAAAAGTGTGACTTGAAACAGTCCTATTCCGATTACTGAACTAATGAAATCAGACACTCATTAAGGACTTCACTTACTGCATTTGTGAAACTTTTTGACATACACTGATCTGACAGCAAAAGGATATGTGTAATAATGTGTAATTCATGGCTAGCTCAGAGTGTCAAATGCTGGACAAAGCAAAGAAGAGCAGGTTGTGTTAGAGGTACCCTTGTGCTAAGCAATGGATGATAGAGATAAAACCAGAGAAGTAGAGAGACTTATCTAAAAACGAAGATTAGGAGAGATGGAAACCAATTCCAACAATCACCTGTCCAATAAGACAGGCTTAAACTCAGAAAACTGCCAGGCTTTAGTGGAAGTGGGTCTGGAAATCTTCTCTGCTTGGTGAAGAAAGCAGAAGATGCTGTTACTGGCACTTATGGGCATGTATGGGACCAGCATTGCCCTCCTCCTGTACCTGACTCAGTCCAGCAAGATCTGTGGAGAAACCCTTGTGGACATCAGCCAGACCCTGAAGAGCTTTTGAGTGTTCAGAGGTTTGCTTAGACTGGGCAAAAGTGTCCTCCTGCCTCCAAATGCCATCCCATTCCCCCTCCACACCTCTTCACTTCCTCACACACACTATACCAGCTTTGCTCCCTGATGCTGTGAAGGCTCCTATACACTTCTTCCCTACCTCAAGCACCTCGCATGGATGTAGGCAAACCCACAAGCTTTACTGTAACAGATGCAACAATTTCTGTTCTTTAATCACATAGAATGTGATGACTCCAGTTCCATGGTGCCATAAAGCATTGTCTTTTGCCTCATGTTTTATGAATGAAATCTTAACAAAACCCATTCATATAAAAAAAGCAACTCTCACCAGTGTTTCCCTTCCAGGCTTGCTTGGAGCTAATTTTAGATCCAGCCACAAATTCCTGCTAGTTCACAGCCATCAGGGATGGTGGGGAGAAATCCTTCATCTGTTCCCTGACTTTCTAGTCATCCCTTTTCTGCCAAGGAAAGTGCTACTGATAGAGTGTCGTGGTGTGACACTGGTTAAAATAACAGGCACCCACAAAAATCTTAACTAAGGGTTCATCAGTTGAGATAAGGATTGGGAGAAAACACTCTAAGGGCAAAACAGACACAAAGGTATAAAGTAAATTTATTATTAGCAGAGTCAGAGAAGGATAATGAGGAATAAAATAGGCCTTTAAAACACCTTCCTCCCCCCCAGCCCCTCCCTCCTTCTCAGTGACAGAGCAGGGAGACAGGGCATGAGATTGTTAAGTCAGTTCATCACTCGAGAGCTTTCTTCAGCTCTCTTAGGGAGAGGAGTCTCTCCTGCTATGACGTGGGGTTTTTCCCACGGGAGACAGTTCTCTGTGAACTTTTCTGGTGTGGTTTTAATTTCACAAGTAGCAGCCCCACCCAACCTGCTGCAACGTGAGTCCCTCCCATGGGCAAAACAGTCTTCTCAAAACTGCCATGGCGTGGGTCACTTAGTCCATGGGGTATAGTCTTTTAAGGATGAGTTGCTCTAGTTTGGAAGCAAGGGCTCTCTTTTTCTATCTCTGGAAGCAAGGGTCCTCTCTCTGTTTGGGTGTCTCATCGGATTACAGCTTTTTCTAGCATTTATCCGCTCTGGTGTGAGCGCCTTTTCCCACAGGCTGCGAGTGGATCTCTGCATCCCCCTACAGACTCCATGGATTACAGGGAGAGAGTTTGTTTCATTATAGTCCTGACCATGGCTTGCAGAGAGATCTCGACTCTGATGCTCAGAGCACCTCCTCCCCCTCTTTCTTTCCACTGACCTTGGTGTGGTCGTGTTGTCTTTTTCCACATGTCCTCACTTCTTCCTCTTTCTCCAACTAAGAGGGAAAAAATTGCTGCTCATAAGTACCATTTCCAGCAAATTCCACCAGTACAAAGATTTCTGCAGGATTTCGCAGTGCTGAGAAGTTGACTTTGTCTAGGTTCTGCGTCGGGGAATTGATTGCCATGTTTCCGCTGCCAGCCCCATGGCCCCTGCCACCACTGCATGGGCAGTTGTGGCCACTGTGGCACCGGTGCCATTCAATGCCTCTCTTCATGCAGGGCTCCAAAGAGGAGAAGCCGCCGCCACGCCTGCCCTTCCACCCGCAGCACGGCTGCTAGGGGCGGCCAGGCAGGGAAAGCTCGCCGCGGGCCGTGCAGAGATGGCGGTGGCTGCACAGCTGCAAGGCCGCACAGCGCCGGGATGGGCCTGGCACTGGGATGGGCCTGGTGGCAGTGCCTCACCACCCCTGGGAAAAAACTGCCACTGCACAGTTTGGATTTCCTTCTTAAATATGTCATCACAGAGGCGTTACCAACTTCTCTAATTGGGCTAGCAGCATGTCCATCTTCAGAGACATCAGAGATTGGCTGTGCTGGACATAGTGGAAACTTCTAGCAGCTTCTCACCGAAGCCACTTCTGTGGCTTCCCCTCCCCCCACCAAAAAATTAAATGCGCCCTGGCAGCGGCGTGGCAGGTCGCGTCTTTCCCGGGAGCGTCAAAGGCGCTCGGAGCGTTCGCGCCCTGGCAAAGCATCAGCTCCTCGACGTGGCGGTGATAAAGGAGGCGAGGAGGGTCTCCGCATGGGTTCCACAGAAATTTATTTAGATGGCATCGGGAATCCCAGAGGCCATGGCCCCAGGACGAGCCCAGAGGCGAAGACCAAGACACACGAGGGCCGTGGGGTCTTATATGGGGNTATTTACCAACCACCACAGCTATGTTAAACCAACATATTGAGAGAACCAAAATTTCTCACTACCCCTACAGAGAGGAGAGGTAGGACACACATGTTTATAAGTGTTCAGGATGCTCAGCTGTCACTCAGGTCTTGTAGGGCCTGAAGCTATTCTTTCTCTCTCCTTCCAAGGATGGTGGGAAGAGCACTCTGTGCAAGCTGTCCTGCACCCCCCATCCCATCCCCTATGCTTCTTCTCTTTGCACCATCACCCTGAGCAGCACAACTCATGCAGGCTGCTGCCGGAGAAATCGTATTCAAGGGACAATGATAACAAACACAAAGCTTTTATCTAGCTTTCCAAGAATGCCAGAAGGAGAACTTCTGTATGCTGATATTTAGTAGTAATGGAACTGATACATTTCACTTGTCAGCAGGTGTCAGTCCCAAGGAAGAGCATTTGTGCTGTGATGGGCTTTAATCATGTGCATCCAACGGATTTTGGTGGGATTTCCCACCAGCCATACTTCAGTAAATGTGCAAATGCCCTTTGGATCCAGAGCAAACACAAACAACCCTGACCCAGCTGAACGCCCACCAGCGGCTGAAGACAGCCAAGGAGCAACTCTGGCTCCAATACAAGTTGGCAGAGTTCGAGGGTGGAAAGAATAAAACCACGCAGTGACTTTGTTCTGTTGTGGCAACACCAGCAGTAAGTAGGCAGGAATGATGTTGAACAGCTCTCCCTACACATATATGCCTTTTTAACATGTGAGCTGGCAAGTTTTCCCTGTCTTTTTTCATATACATCATCATGATTTAGCCCCAACCAGCAACAAACCCCCACACAGCCACTCACTCACTTCCCCCTGGTGGGATGGAGGAGAGAATCAGCAGAGTAAAAGTGAGAAAACTTGTGGGTTGAGATAAAGGCAGTTTAATAGGAAAGCGAAAGTTATGCATGCAAGCAAAGCAAAACAATGGACTCATTCTCTAGTCCCAAGGGCAGGCAGGTGTTCAGTTATCCCCAGGAAAGCAGGGCTTCATCACATGTAACAATGGCTTGGGAAGACAAAACTTATCACCCCAAACAACTCCTCTTCCCCTTCATCCCCCAGTTTATTGCTGCCCATGATACCATACAGGCTGGAAAATCCTTTGGACCAGTTGGGATCAGCTGTCCTGGCTGTGTCCCCTCCCAGCTGCCTGTGCACCCCCAGCCTCCTCACTGGTGGGGTGGGATGCAGAGCAGGAAAGACTCTGGATCTGTGTAACCACTGCCCAGCAGTAGCTAAAACATCGCTATGTTTCCAACACTCTTTCCATCACAAATCTAAAACACAGCCACACACTAGATGCTGTGAAGAAAATTAATTCTATCCCAGCCAAAATCAGAACACACCACAGTTTTCTGAAAAGAGTATTCCCCACAGAAATATCCTGTGCAGACACAAACATATTTGAGCTACAAGTAGGATAATTTACAAGAAAACAATATGAATAAATCAGATCTGGACACAGTCATCCTTGGCAATAGCCACATCCCTTCCTGGTTAATGGAGTTTTAAGACTGGAGGGATTCTATCTTGGGACACATTGTCAACACTCCTACCACACCAAATTACATAACACCATGGTAAATCACTTTCACAGTGATTTTTATTTGGCATATTATATCAAGTACATTAATAATAGTAGATCTCTAAATAAGCTATGCTTCTATTGCTGTTCAGATAGACTTCTGTGGAAACTGGAATTTCTTATTATTGTCCTTATATCTTAAAATCAGAGAAAAATGTAATTATTTGCCATACAGCCATGCTGTGTTCAGATATTAGTACTTACTCGTATGTAAAACCATAAAAATTCTTTTTCTCTTGTCAGTGTAACATTCTTCCTCCAATTTCTGATAAGACATCATGGTACCTGCTTCACAATACCCCAGATTTGTCATTCAGAAATCTGGTCAGCTTATTTTTGGTGCAAGAGAATAGCTTATTGTCTCGCTTTAGGGGATTATGATTCTATTTTTAATTAAAATGGATTAATTTCCTTCTGTCATCACTAGGTTCAGATTGCGTTTTCTCAAAATGGACTCAGGCCAGAAGGAAATGTGGAAGCATGCAATGAATCCTATTAAACCTGAAATAGTTGTTTTAGCTGTATTCCCAAGCCAGTCTGGTTTTGAGGTTTAACCCAGCTCTTGCAAAGAATATCGAGTTCTTTCTGCATTATACAATTAATAAGATGTCTTCAGATTATTTTAAAAAAAGGCAAATTCTATTTCATTCTCAGTCATACGAGTGTTTATTTTTTCCTTTTGATGAATATATCCTATGGAATTGATCTTTGAAGATGCTCAGAGTTCTTTTTTCTCATTACTTCTCCCACACCTCTTACAGCTTAACTTTTAAATCAATGAAGAAAATTCTTTGAAATTGCAAGGATTTGAGCTTTTCCTGCACTTCATTGTTTGGAGCAGGATGATAAGGACAGTAGAACAGAACAGCACTTTACTCTGATAAGGACAGGAGAACAGAACAGCACAGCCTTGGAGCTGTAGATAAAGGATGTAACTTAGGCAAAGAGGAGTCATGCAAAATGCAAGCAGGATGCCAGCTCAGCTCTGCAAGGCTGGCAAAGCAGAAGTTATGCAAAACAACGATATTGTACTTACTCAAAAGTGGGGGTCGAGGAACAGCCACCTAAAAAGAACACCAGACATTGAAGACAGACCCCAAAGAACCAAGTAAGGACTTCCAATAACGGGTACAACTGCATAAAATAAAGTAATACATAAGCATCAATTAAGTGTGGATAGCCAATTAATATGTAATCAGTGCGTATGATCAAAACTGTTTACCTGATGCTTAGGGCACTCGATTAGAGGAAGGATCCTCTGAGTGACCAGCATGCTGCAATAAACAATTCCTACTTTTTAATATACAAAACTGTGTTAGAAAGTTTCTATCTGGCCAATTTCAGTATCAGGATTCAAGGGAAATCAGTGCCATGCAGACCTTTAGCATCAAGGAAAACCCCTCATAGCTGTTCTATTTGAAATATATGGAAAGAGGGCAGTGTCTTCACAATAATGTAGTTCTCCAATTTATGTGAATGTTGGGGTGATATTTAGGCCTTAGTGAAGTAAAAGAGATCACTTGTTCCTGCTCCCTTGGAATTAGGATTTCAGCCCTTCATATTAACCAGTACCGTATAACATTGAAACCTTGATATTCTTAAATAAAAAGCTCCAGCCTTTCATTTTAATTCAGTGACTCATTCCATCTTGTCACAGCACAGGCAGCCAGACACAAGTGAAGCACCTATTATTTGGCTTTCTGCTGTTTCCTTTCCCTCCCTCAAGGATCTTTGCCAAGTTTTGCCCCAGCAAGAAAATTACGGTGGGTAATGGGAGAGTTTATGTGGGGACTCTAGAATAGTCCTCTTTTCTCAAGATATCTGCTTGTTAAAGCTTTAGCAGCTGAGAAATTCTTTGTTCTTCCTTCTGTGGGGAATAAAAGGAGATTAAATGCTGCCACAAAGGATGGATACATCATTTCAGGTGCAAGACTCTCAGCTTCTCGATAGGATTTAATGTCTCCTTGATGCTTATGTGGGCAGCTGGCTTTTCAGTTTTGGAAAGCTGAGGTATCTGATCTGTTCGATAAGCACCTCAGGAATGAGGATTTCCTAGATAAGATAGAGGCAGGTACTGTTTAAGTCCACACTCCCTCACTTTGTGAAGTGTGGCAAATCGCACTCCAAAAATCCTCCACAGAGATGCAAGGTAACCACCTGAGAGAAGCTGCTTCCTTATCCAGAGGAAGCACAGACTGATGTGCAGCGTTACAGCTGAGAAAAGCTTTCCAGAAGCATTTACGGAGTATGTTCCCCACAGGAATGTGAGTCCACTCTGAGACCTTAAAGGGAGAATGCCGTACTAACTTCAGACATGATGCCTTGCCTCGTTTTACGATGTGTACTGATTTAACTCCTTGTCAGGCTGTGGGGAATGAGGTGACAGCACAGATGCTGGGCAATTAAAATAGAAGTGTATATGAGGTGAATATGACTAGTGGCTGGTTACTTGCTGGTACCAGGTGGAGCACATCATTTCACTCATGGTTCATTGACAGCAGCGCTGTGGGTGCTGACACAGCCGTGTGTTGATACCTCACCTCCTGTGTTTCCCACCAGTTCAGAGGCTGAGCACCACAGACTTGTAAATTCTGCCATTTCACAAACGAGTATTTCCACTTGCAGTGTATTTTATTGTGGGAAAGGATTTATAGGCCAGCACTTAGAACCATCTGGTCAGTGTTTAACAGGAAGCTGAAGCATGCTTTAGTCATTCAGGGGCTGCCCTCCTGGCTAGCAGCTAGCTGCCAGGCTCCCTAGGTAATTTTTCCCTCCATATCATATGCTTTAGAGACTGATGCAGTAAGTTAAGCATTGAAAAAGCAATATCTCAGGTAAGTCATCTGTCTCACCTTACATATCTGTCCTACAGACATGATCCTTACCATCTTCACCCCAGGGTTAGGTACTGGGGTGCCAGACACTGGTGTGCACAACTCCTCCTGCATCCATGCCAGAGCAGGCAGAAATACACTGCAGCCATGTCCTCCATCTATTTCAGACAAGTGAGAGGTTTCAAAACAATCTCAGGTGATTTCATGGGGCTGCTGCACTCCTGCTTCCTGCTTGGACACGCACACCCACCCCATGCTGAGTTGATTTTCACACAACTCCTTTACTGCCCTGCCTCGCCCCACAGCTGCCTGTCCTAGTGGCAGCGTAGGAGGCAGAATCACACAGCTGTGGATGGAGGAGAATCCAACTTAGACTGGGATGAGCTGCTGGGGAAATCATGATGTTGCCTCTGCAACAAGCTGCCTCAACCCAGGAAATGTGGAGCTACATTTAGGAGGAAGCAGCAAGCCTCAGTGAAAGGTAAAATAGATTGGGACTTGACTGAGGTTGAGCAAATGGGGATACATGGCCTACGTGCAGTCAGGGCAATTGTGTCCGCTCTGGCAGAGCAGTCTCAGGCTGTTTGCCAAAGCTGGTGCAGACATACCCATGTTGTAGCTTCCTTTTACAGCACATCCTGTGTTCTTCAAGCACTTTCATGTCTCAGCTTTATGTGTCCAAACTACACCCACTCAGCAGGTCAGTCTGACAGAGAAGTCATTGTCGTGCCTCTCTCCTGCTCTAGACACATCATGAGAGTACAGCACCCCTGAGAAAAACAAGAGACCTAAAGACAGACCCTATCAGGGTTGTATGGAGAAATCCATGAGACAGAGGGATAAGTAACAGACCATATATCTTCATCCTGCCTCTACAGGAACAGAAGGCATTTTCCAAAACGGTAGGGGTTATTCTCTCTGGTACATTCAACAAACTGTCCATAGTTCTGCTTTTCAGAACATTTCCTTGAGCCGAAGACTTAAAAGCCTTAGATAATAACTGGAAACTCCCTTAAGAAACAAATCAACCAATCTTTTTGTGACAAATTTTGAAGTAATCCTGCATTCAGAACCCCATTTCTTGTTCTTTGAAATGGGCCCAATGTCTGGAAAATAGCATCTGTAGTTTAAGTCACTGAGTCATTAACTGCTCAACATTGTAGGTGTCTGACATCTCTTGTTTAGGAAGAATTCTTAGTCTTTGCCTTCTCATCCCTTAACAGGGTTTGATTTTGTTTTCAGAGTGGCTTTTTCCATGAAAGAGAATTTCCAGAGGGTAGCTAAATTAACCAGGCCAGGAAAGTACAAATTTAGATACTTCTGCAGTTGTGCAACCCCTGAGGCAGAAAATGTGGATGGGATCATATCTACATAAAGCCCACCTAAATTCCTGATAGCTATGACTATATTTTCCCCCAAGGATGTCCTCCCTTCCATATCACTTGAACTGTTATGAACTCACTACTGAAAGCTAGTAAACAGTCAAACAAATTTCTGTTTTGTCTTCCCATGTTTTTCACTTCCTTTCTCCTCAATAGCTCATTCATCAAGGCAAGCAAGAAAAACCCCCACAGAACTACCTAAAATAGTAGTCCAGCCAGCATATTGGCTTTGCTACCATGTGTACTTCATGCAGACTGCCAGTAATGAGAAGTGGAATTCACCTCATCAAACACAGTTTAAGAATTTGTTTGAGGATAATATGTCAGTAGAAAAGCAGATACATATTTGAGGCCCAAATTAAACACTAGTGTACAGTTCTTAAGTAACAGAGTCACTGTTACAGCTACTGTTTATTAGCAACCTTAGGAAATCTCAACCATAACATTTAAAACACTAGATTTAACTTTTAATCTGTTTGATCTTGTCTCTTACATTTGGTGGTAATTCTCAACCTGTGCTTTAGAGGAGCTGCCATCCACAGTGCTGTAAATAGAAATGACCTCCAGGTGTTTGAGACACATAAACAACTGGTTTATGCTCAAACACTGACACTCTACTGACACTTAAATGTCTGTTGATTTTAGTGTGGCAGACACTTAGACTTAAAATGGCTTTTGTTGTCTTAGAGCCAGGGTCTATCATTCCTTATTTCTTTTGGCATTAATGGCATTGCATTTGATAATACAAACTGCTCCCATCGTAGGAGTCAGGTCTTATCTTATGTGCCAGATGTCAGGGTTCATGAAGGCAGCTGGAAACAAAGTTCATTCCTTTGCCTATAGAAGAAGCGGTCTGGCTCACAAGGCTTTCACTCTATACTTTTGTTCAAATATTCAAAGCTCAATTTAAGCATCACAACTGTCTACACAAGCACAGCAGAAGTGAGCTCCATGACTGAAAGGTTATGGAAGCGGGGAATGCCCCACTTCTTACCATGCCGGGCAGTATTGACAGGACTGCCTGCACCCCCAGGACATGGCTGGAGGGGCTGGATAACCTGGCCCTGTCCAGAAAGGTAGCAGGGATCGTTAACACCTTGTACTTCTGTCAAGCTCTAGAATCAGTACTACAGTGAATCCTTTGTAATCCATAGAGACGATTCGGAACTGAGAAGGAGAAGAAAGATGAAAGACATAAATTAAAAACTGCAGGATTTTTCTGCTGCTTCTGTATCAAAACTACACACTTCCCTGCCCCCAGAGCTATTAGGAGCCCATTGTAGAGCTGCAAGCTGCGAGTGTTCTCTACAAAGTAGTGACAGTTTTGCTTCAGTTATTAAGGAAATTTCTCTTCCTTGATGCATTGTGGCAGCAGCAATCTAAGACAGATGCTCCTGAGAAGAGTCGACTTGAATTCACGAAGTTGTCCTACCCTGTCCAAACACAAGTATATCTTATGTCTTTGGTATTAAATGACCTTGAACAGCACTTTGGATTTTTCCCAAACTGACAGTAACTGACAGGCATAAACTACATAAGGCTAAAAGGAACATAAAGTGAAATATATAAGCTTCTGTTACTAAGAACTTGGCCATGCTAAACAGAAGGTCTGCCATTAATTCCTTTCCCAGGCGGGAGGGTGACCACAGGTAACAGCTCAGTGAGACTCTGCCCCTATCCCCAGTTTTCAACACAGTTGAGTCAGTGCAGTTAGAGCATCTTGCAGCACCCAGGTGTCCTTTGTCTGTTGGGGTAGGAGAGAAATGAATCTCATAGAAATATTTATGAGAAATATTTCTTCTCAAAGCCTCTTCCTTCAGACCTGCAATCCCTCTTCTACCTTTTACAGAAACAAGCAACCTTCGATTCACAGCTGTCCCACCAGTGAGATGCACCTCTGTTTTACAAGTCATACTTTAGTGCAGAAAACACAAAGGCATCCTGATAGTTTTCCATGTGAGGACAAGATCTTTTTTCCATGAGGGTTCAATTTTCCTGCCCGCACAGAGATTAAATCCTTGGGTTTTTTTTAAAATACACCAGGGTCATAGCATGAACCCTCATCTGACTTCTGCTTTTCCTGTCATCAACTGCTAGCCTTTCCTCCTGCTAGCCAGGATCTCCAACAAGCCAAAGCAAGACCAGGATGTCTAACAGCCGTAGATCTGAGGGCTCTGTGGGAATTTGCAATGTTCCTACTTATTTTTCCCCTTAATTCAACTTCAAATATGAGAGGATGACCCATCTTCATCCTTGCTTAGCTAGAAATAGATCAAATTACTGTGACCAGACAGAAAACATGGTAATACAGCAACTCATACACATGTTGAAGCATAAGCAACACAGACATGGGCTCAAGGTCCCAGATCTTAGTACCCAGTAAAAATGTAAAAGGCTAAGCAGTACCAAGATATCTCCTTGAGTTTGCAGATAACATGAAATGATATCTTTAGGAACTGGAAGCTCCCCTTGCTTCCCTGTGATGCTGAGCTCAGAACTATGGGAGAAAAGAAGGATTGATCAGGACTTCCCCACCATCAGGGATTCTATCTGTCACACAAGGAGAGCAAACCTGGCCTATCTATGGAGAGTTACATCCTCTCCCTGCAACTCCTACCACCTTCCTCCTTTGAACAGGAGGTGTCTTTTGCAAGGCACAAATTTAGGTGTCCCTCAGGCAAGGAGGATTTATATTGTCCACTGCTGAGCAACACCTGCTGGAACCGGGAGCCCTCACTAGTCATCCCTAGTGTGCCTTCTGGGGAGCAGCTTGGTTGTCCTCCCTCACCCCAAAAACAGCAAGCAACAAGGAAGACTTACATGATGACTGCCAAAATCTTGTCAGGGCCAGGGCTCTGATTGCCATCTTTTAAAATAGCATCTAGCAACAGCTTGGACATGTTCACACAGAGATAAAACAGTGTGAACTGTGTGATGTGGGTCTAAGTCCAGCTCAGGGCAGCCCGATGGTCCTCTCCTCCAAAAAGTCTGAAAAATCTCCATTGACAAAATTATTAAACTCACTGCCAAATTTCCAGATATGTAGAGAAATTAACAATATAATCCATGTGGGATCTACATATTCTGTAAAACATGCTAGAAATGCTAAAAAACCACATCTTTTCCACCAAAGCTTTTTCACTCAAAGTGAGGGGAAATAAAAGAAGAAAATATTTCTTACAACTGATGATTTTTCCCTGGTCCTAAAAGTCATGAACCAGACACAGTTAGGTGATAAAATGCAGTTACCTTTATAAGGATCCTTATGCTGCGCAACACGCTGGAATACACACTGAAAAAGTGCCAAAGATGCACACTGTGACATAAAGTGGGCACAATTTTATATCTTTAGCAAATTAGCATAACTGATAATAATCCCCAGTTAGAGACACAGGTGATGAGGTAGTTCGTCCCTGGTCTGACTCATTTCTGAAACCCCCCTTTAAATGGTAACTAAATTTTGCTTATGAAGAAGTGTCTCAAGAAGATGGTTTTAACCTTGATTCCCAGAAAACTTAACCTTGGTCCCCAGGGGCTTGGAGCCTCCAGGGAATGTACTTTGTCCTTCTGTCTAATAGAGTGGGTGAAATGCTAGGTATGAATCTATGTAGTTATACAATAAAAAGCTACAGAGCTACAAATATATATATATATATATATATATATATATATATGAAAAATATAAAGAATATCTAAAGGCAAAAATGCAAAAATCAATTTGGCATCATAAGCATGATGTCAAATCTTATGAATAAGAATGGAGCAATGCATTTGTTAGCAAAGGACTGCAGTATCCACACAGCCTCAGTATGATGGACATAGTTATATCATTGTGGCAAGGGAAAACCAGCAGCAGTGCACCCGTGTGCCGTGAGCGAGCAGGGTTATTCACTCTGGCACCTTGCAGAGGTAAGTACCTCAAGACACGTTGACAGAAAAGCAGGAGATGTAAAACTGTAACACCAGATCTGTGTCACATCCAGCCCTGCCGCTTCACGGGCTGCCAGGATCAGCCACTATGACAGGCTGGAATAGGAACAGGAACATGCTGCAGTCACTGGGATGTCTGGAAGGACATGGGAAGCACACAGGGATTCCCCCAGGAAAGGAAGTAGGGGGTAAAGGCCCCCTCTCAGGAAATTTAGTGGTGTTCATTGCGATGCCGCTACACATCCGAAGCAGTGCCATATCTCAGCTTATTCCCACATCTTACACGGGGTTTGGTCCTTCTTAATTTCAACACCTCTCTAAACACATGACCTACAGGGCAGAGAACTCTGCAGAAATGCAAAATTTCTGAAAAGAAAGAGGGCATTTAAGAAAAAATATGTGAACCACATTTTTTGGTTTTGAGTTGACAGCAAGGGAGCAAATACCAGCTATTATATGAGGTTACTCTCAGGAAAAACACTTAAAACACACGTATAGTTCTGAATTACTTCCTCCAAGCAACACAGAAGAATTTTTTCCTCTGTAAAAAAAGACATAAGCAGCTTACAGCCACCATGCTTTCTGTGCCTTCTTAGGTTTAAGACATCCTTTATAACTCACCCATCCTGCTGTTTACTGGCTGATGCCCTGTCTGGCAGCTCTTGCCAGACTGACTTCATTTTGAATCCACATCCTCACTCAATTTTCACTACCCAAATAAATTTCACCAATCAATCTAACCTGGTCCCTAGCCAAGGTGAGATGACTCAGTCACATGTAAACTAAGATAGATACGCATCTGATGCAAGTCACTGTATTTCTCAAAAAAACCCCAGTTCCACCCTCCACTAGAGATCAGGTTTTAAGGGATTATCATAGAGGAAACAGTGAAGCAGGGCCACAGCGGATGTCAGGACATAACAGCAATGTTGGCAGTGGCCACAGCCTGCGGGGCCAGCGTCACCACCAGCAGCCTTTGAAGTTTCTGCCATCTCCAGCATCAACTCCTTCTTTCACTAAACTATTGTAGGATTCAGCATCTAGTGTTAACTCTCGTGTGTCCTTTGGGGCAAGTACTGATGTACCCTGAGCAGCCTTTCTACACCAGAAGAAAAAGCAAAGACCAAAAGATACCTTGTTTTACCTTAATCTTGTGGGCTGATTTTGAGAGCACTTTATTTTTCAGCAAGTGCAGGGAACTGTGAACTAAAAACTGAGACAGGAGAGAAGCATCTGAGGTTTAAAAACAATAGGGAATTATTTTCTCCGTTTTCTTCTTCTGCCGTTTTTCCCCTGTCTGCTCTCTGTTTGGGAATAGGCGCTGTGTTTGGTTAGCCAGTATTTCAAGGCCCCCTTGGAACCAGCATTCATTGCTGCACACTGCTCTCTAGTGGTGCAACTGCAGATGGCCGGGGAGGGAAGGAAGGGTTAGCAGACCTCACCCCAGGTGCCACTGTGTTTATACTCTTAACATCTCTGTTATGACAAGAGAATCTGTGACCCTATAAATATGCATTCCCCTTAAATAGCCAGCACAAGTGAAAAGAATGTATTTAGTGAAATAGACCCATGCTGAGGTGTACTTCATATACTGTACATTTCACTATTCAGGAAGGAGTTTATTTTCTTTTGGTCCAATGTGCAAGTCTAGCCCCAAATGATTATGGAAGATGAAAAAAGGCTGATTTGAAAAGATTAATTACCTCCTTTAGGAAGGATAGAGAAGGTTACATGGGAGAAGTTACAGACCTCTATTTCTTAGTTATTGCTCCCTGAAGGAGCACCTGTGACACAGGATAGGAGTAAAAGAGTGGCTGAGGTTAGAAAGAACCATGTTCAAACCCTCTGCTCGAGCAGGGCCACCTAGAATCAACTGCCCGAGACCAGGTCTTGGCTTTTGAATAAGGATGGGAATCCCACAACTCCAGGCAACCTGTGCCAGTGCTCAGTCTCTGTCAGAGTAGAAAAAACAGTGTCAGATGAGCTCTGTGCTCTGTGACTGCATGGCCAAACCACTGCCAGCAGCAAGAGTGTCTAAACAGCCCTTCTGGGCTCTAGTTCAGAGAGGGAGAAAACAATGGCTTATAAGCAGGAAGTCATAGAGTTCGAGGTTCTCATCTTTATTGCGCTGAAAAGAATAATCTTGTTGCCTGTGGACAAGTCATCCCACACATACATTATGTGAAAAGCTCCAGACATTAACTGAACTAAGTCAGTAGTCAGGTCTTAAAAATGAGGACCTCTTAAACTGAATTATCTGTCATAAATTTGGTTCACTGTTATTTCTCAAACAGAGGTTCAGACTCTCGATCTGTATTACTGTAACAGCCACTAATCACCAGTGAGACATGAACCTACAACCTGTCAGTACAGACTTCTGCTTTTTTCTTGGGTATTAAATATACTGCACAAGCCATCGCTCTGTACAAGCTCTTCTTCCTCCTGCTGTGTAGCAGTAAGTGACGACGATGTAATTTTTGCTTGGAAACAGTTTCATGAAACAACTGAATTTGTGGAGCCTATTCCTGTTTAATTAACTGTGGTTTTCTAAATATCCTCACTTCCTCTGAACTTCCCCATAAAACTCCCTCCACTTTCTGGGTGCCAGGTATCAGTAGTGCACCCACCACCATCTCTTCAAAACAAAATGAAAAAAAAAAATTAATGAATGACAAAAGAGAGAAGGTGTGAACAGGCAATAACCCAAGCTGCCCTTGGTAGTTTCACCGGGGAAATTAAACAAGCTGCTTTCCTTTGCATTGCTTCAACACTTCAGTAGGAAAATAGTTTGGAAATCTAATATGTCTTTTTCCGTCTGCTGAAAATGTGCATCAGAAGATGAGCTGCTCTGTAATACTGGATCTGCCATGAGATATAATTAAGCAGAAGAAAAACATTTGAGGCCTAGGATAAACATCTCCTGAGATAATAAACAGCGGAGTGATTGTTCTGGAGGCAAATAAATTACAACCCCTTCACCTTACATCACAGCTGTGTCCAATGGAAATGGGAAAGCAGGTCACAGCAGAGCGGACATTGGAGGGGACAGTATGAGTGAAGAGCAGCTGTGGCTGGGAAAGCTCAGCTCCTTGAAGTTTGAGAAAAGGTGCCAGAAAAGCTTAGACAGGAATTGATGAAAACACATTCGCTGCAATGGATGATACTGTAGGTGCTACCAAACTTATCAGGTAAATGACCGCCTATATCTTCCTTCTTCCTCCATCTCACACTTTTCCACCCCCTGCTGCAGTGGCACTGCGTGATTGTGTCAGGATCCCTTTGATCAGACGCTCTTTAACTAGAGACAACCTAGTCCATGAGCTTCTATCGGGTGAAGCTGCTGCTGACCGTACCACAGTAACACACTCCATGCCAGATGATTTTACCATAGTACTTATAGTACATCTGGAGTGAACAGAGCCCCATTTCTTCTTAAGACTCAATATGAATCCCAGGGATGTGTCAACATGCACTTGAAATACCACCAGTCTTAGGCCTGAATTTTTGTCACAAAATAATTTCATGAAAGAGTTAAAAGATCTTGGATCTGGTTTAGTGTCTTGCCTTTGGATGCAGCATTGCACACGGAAGCACAGAGAAGGCAGAAAACTGAATGATTCATTTTCTTTCTTCTGCTTTCCCAGGACTTTTATGTTCTCCCATCAGGATTTTGAGACAAAAAGAAAAATCAATTGTGCTTTTAATTGCACTTCTTAGATTGAACATTTTGTTTTAAACATTGGTGCAGGATTGTTCCTACTGACAAACGTTTAAGTTCATGGTCATTGATGTTGTATTGTTGTTTTCCCTCTCCCACTCACTGACCCAGAATGTCAGATCTCGTAAAGAAGTTTTGATTAGGGTAAGAAATTAGGGACTATAAATATGTGTTAATACAGTAATTTAATATATAAATAATATGCACAGTCCTGCTTCACTGGACAAGGGCAGGTGAAAGCTTGCTTTGCTCCAAAATCTCAGGTCATAGAATCACAAAATGGGTCAGGTTAGAAGGGACCACAGTGCGTCATCTGGTCCAACCTCCCTGCTCAAGCAGAGTCATCCTAGAGCACATTGCCCAGGATTGTGCCAACACCTCTGTGGCTTGAGGCAGAAGATGAAAAATGCAGTGTTAACATTAAGGATCTCTCGAGCTTGCCCTAAATCCAAATGTGCTTCCAGCTGATGCAAACACACCCTTCTTGGAATTTGACTTTAATTACAATTGAAGTTCTTGTTCACAGTAGTAGGTTACCAGCCTTTCATTCTTTCATCAACTGCTCATTGATGGAGTTCCCTCTCAGTTGTCTCTTCTCAAGACTTCTCAAAAAGGAGCCCAAGTCCCTCAGCCTTTCCTCATAAGAGAGGTGCTCCAGTCCCTTCATCATCTTTGTAGCCCTCCCCTGCACCTGCTCCAGGAGCTCCATGTCTCCTTTGTACTGAGGAGCCCAGAATTGGACACAGCACTCCAGATGTGGCCTCATCTGGGCTGAGTAGAGGGGCAGGATCCCCTCCTTAATGCACCCCAGGGCTCCATCGCCCCTCTTGGCCACAAGGGCACTGCTGGCTCATGGACAGCTTGTCGTCCACCAGGTCCCCTAGGTCCTTCTTGGCAGAGCTGCTCCCCAGCAGGTCAGCCCCCAACCTGCCCGGGTTTACTCTTCCCCAGGTGCGGGACCCTGCGTTTGCCTTTGCTGAATTTCAGATTGTTCACCTCTGCCTACTTTTCCAACCTGTCCAGGTCCTTCTTAAGGGCTGCACAGCACTCAGGACAATCAGCCCAAAGCTCCTCCCAGCTTTGTGTCATCAGTGAGCTTGCTGAGGAGGCATTTGCCCCTTCATCCAAGTAATTGATGAACAAGTTAATCAACGCTGGCCACAAATAATGAGTAGTACAAGCTGTGGGGACTAAAACCTTCATCACAGCACTCCACAGCTGAATTATTTAAAATGGAAAGTGCATAAATGGTGTCATTTCTCCATTTCCTGGGATGTTGCAGGTATTTGTCCTGCTGAACACTTATCATTTGGAGCCACTAAATTACATGTGTACATTGTGAAACATGGATCTGTCATCCAGTGCAGGAAAGCAGAGGATTAAGGCAGCAGTGGCAGGTAATCCTCTGGCCTAAGCAGGCAGGAGAGCACGTGTTGTTATCCTAATTACTGCCATGCCCAATTCACTGGGAAAACTGCCAGGGAACAGATTCAGAGTAATGCATCTGAGCAACGAATAAATTACATAAACCATCTAAAGGTACAGTAATTCATCTGAGTTTTGTTCGCAAGATGTTACAAAGCAATGTCCAATAGAAATGAATCAGTATCAGGCCTGCCTGCCTGCCCTTCCCAGGGGGGCAGTCATTAAATCCTTGCTGAGTCATTGCCTTGCTGTGGTTATGACTAAAGAGTTCAAGATTAAAGAACACTAAAGTTAAAATTTATTTTACAGGGTTTGGTGAAAATTCTATTGTCATCTACAGTAGTGTTACATTGTACAGTGTGTGGTCACTCTGATGCTGCTCTGAAGTAAAAATCCACATTTCACAGCTAGAAAGGAGGCAGTATTTTCATCCTTTGAAAAACATCCCAGCTCATTAGAAACTCCTGACTTGCTTCCCTGCCATGCAGGCACTCAAAAGAGATTTCATAGTGGACAGTTAAAAAGATCAAACTTTACAAGCAATAATGGGGAGAACTGCATAGATAACACTCCCAATGCCTGATTTCCCACTCAGGAAGAAAGGAGTCTTCAAGTCTTTTTGAATGCAAGGGAGACTTTGTGGAGGGGGGAAGAAGCATGAGCAGTTTGTGGATTCACAGGGAACAGCTGAGAAATCATTTGGACTTTGAAATGCAGACAAGAAGATTAATTTATCTTGCTTGAACTGAAGGCCCTAAAAAGTTCAAACCTGGTTATTCAAGACATCAAATCTAAAATAATACAAAATTAAAAGAAGAATGTAAAGATTTGAAATTTGAAGATTTGTCACAGATTCAGGTCACTTTCAGAGACCTAGATCCTTGGCAGTCTAGTGTGGCATTTTTTAGTTTAAACTGCTGTCATGTATTAGAAGTGAATGGATCTATGCTAATATCTGCCAGCTGATCAGTAGTTACATCAGTGTATCATATAGCTGTGAAGATTTTCCACAATAATGTTGAAAACTACCTCTGTAAAAGTAACTCGTTTGACTATGACGTTCTCCTGCTATCATTTCCTTCACATGGTAGGCTCTTGGATTTATTTACAAAAGCAAAGGCCAGCAATTACTTTGTGAGTTTAACTTTGACCAAAAAAAAAAACCAAAAAGACACCATTATACAATAAAATAGAATGTAACAGAAATAATTTTGTTAAACTAAAAGCACAACTGACCTCTAGTGGCTGCTTGTCAAAATTAAAGTTGTTGAAATACTCTGAGGAAAAAAAACCCACCACACTTTTCTGATTAAGCCTTCAGTATGGATTCAAAAATTCTTTTTTCTTCCCTTTCTCTAGGAAGTATCTCTTTTCCTGACATTTCTTTGCCAATCCCAGGCCTCCTCCAGATACCATCTTAGAGTTTTGCAAGAAAGATAAAAAAGATAAACTCAAATGCTTGTTGCTTTTAAGCGAATTTTAACTGCAAGTTTCCAATTTTCCACATTTTAAAATATTTTTTTAAGCATACTTTTAAAGGTACCTGTGCTGAATAATTTATTGATTTGGTAACACATTGATACCTCTGCCTCATACGTTTTCCTGGGCCTATTGGATCAGGTGGGTACAGTTCCATTTTTTAATATACAATGAAATGGAAATTTTTAAGTGTCCATCCCAAGTTCCAGCCCGTTGAGTCCGTACATGTGCCCTGGATAGGGCTGGAAAGGCATGGTATGAACAGCAACTCACAGCTGCTTTGCTTGAGGAGGAACCTCAATTGCCTTATTGCCTTGGGAACAGCTTAATCTCTTACCCAAGTGAGGCCAAAAGTGGCTCTTGTACCTCCTCCTTTCTTGTCCCCCCGCCGCCTGCCTGCTGGGCAGCACTGGGTGTGATGCCCACAGTGTCAGAGCCTCTGGGATCCCCCTCCATGGCCTTATTCCTCTTACTCTTCTCATCACATCCAGGCTGAAGACACTGCCATGAACACATTATCCATCTGACATTTGATGTGAGGATGTCTCAAGTGCTTCAAAATTTTGGGGTTTTTATTCTTGCTGCAGATGAGATGGGTTTCTTCATAAAAACTTCCTTTGTTTCTTGGAAATACTTGTGTGCAGAGCTCTGGGTCAGCCTGTCTTTTGTACTTCAGCAGGACCCATGGCTCCCATCACTTCTGCAGTGTGTCAGAGTGATGAGTGGGAGTGCTGGGCACAAGAGAGGAGCAAGCCTGGCCATAGAGAGCTCTTCCACATGCACATTATCCAGCAGGTTGTGAGCAGGAGACCAAAGGCTGGCTCAGCTTGGAGAAGCACTTCAAACCACAGGACCTGCCTCTGTTCAGCCTGCTCTGATACCCAGTTGGACCAGAAGGTGATTATTCAGCTCTGTGTCCACTTCTGGGGTGGGACTCCCCTGCTCACACAAAGGCAAGAGGGAGCAATAGCTTTGGTGTGAATAACTAGAGAAAATTCTGCATTGAAATAATAGTCTTCTACAGTGAAAAGACAATTTAATGTCTTGTCCAAATAAAGGTTGACCTTAGAGATTTTGTATTCCTACACCTTATTTTTCAAAAAATCATACCAACAATCAGCACAAAGGTGTGGCTGTGATGGTCTAAGTATATAAGCAGTGTCCTTTGGGGAAAGGTAATAATTGTTATTCAAGCAGCTGAGAAGCTGGTGCACTCAAGAGTGTCTCTGCTTCTTCCAGTTCTACCACTTGGCATTGTAGCATACTTTCCCCTACTTGGTTTCTGTTTTCTGGGCTTTAGCATGGAGCTGTGAATAAAGGGCATAATTCCTATCTTGAGACCTGAGGGGTCACTGGTTTCTCTGGGTGAAGTCACCAGTGCTGTTGCCTCTGAGCTGAAGATTGCACGTGTTGGGACATCTGTACTACAACCAAACTCCCACAGGGCTGCATCAAGGCCAGTGTCCAGCTCACAGGTGGCTCAGATGGGGGTGCTCATGCTGCTGCTGACAGTCACCTGCCCTGGTGACAAAGCAGCTCAGGGCAAAGCTTGCAAATGACCTGGGTGGGCTTCAGACTGAGCTTAAACCAAGAATCTCACAGGCTGTCAGCTGGCACCCTCTTATTCACATTGACATTCTTAAAAAGCCAAGACAACAGGAGTTTTTTGAAATGGAGCCTAGATGCACAATATTTTTCTTGTAAACTGATCTCAGAAATTGCACTGGGCCTGTACAAACTTGCAAAATGCTGAAAACTTGTATCAATGTGTGTTTGAGAAGTTCCAAATCAAGTCACTGTAATACCGTAAAAAATAGCTAGAGTGGAAAATCGTCAACAGAAAAACTAGAGCACTAAATGATCTATGTTATTATTCCCATAGCGATTAACATACTGCATTTTCCCAGCCTGTTGCAATTTATTAGCCCATGTTCTTCTGTATCAGTATCAAATATTATTTCATTATAAAAACTTGTGTACCTGTTAACAAAAAAAAAATCCAAATTAACTGTCAACATATGTTACTTTCACTTTTTCAAATTAGAGTAAGCAAACTGGCTCTAATTAGTTTCCTGATTAATGAGTGCATGGTAAGCAAGAGAATTACATTAAGAACAATTTCCAGTTTACACTGGTTAGGAGGAGGTAAAAAAAATTTTTTCAACAGGGATCAAATAAATCTACAGAACCTCATTTTTTTACAATGCTGTGAAAATATGCAAGGCATCACATTGTAAATTGCTGGTTAGGTCACTGGAGCAGGATGAATAAATACTCTTTGCCATATGAAATTGGCTAGTTAAATGAAGATCACAAAATTGTTTGTTGCTATATAAGGCTCATTTTTGCTATAAAAAGAGCAATTTTAATTTACAGGGGCTTAAGGCAATTTTCCATCTAATTTTATGTTTTATAATGTCTGCTAAAACACTGGTGCCTTATTAGTTTGTGTGGTCGAATATATATTGTTTCCAAATTTCAAGGCTATTGATTTATCTTGACCAAAGCAAAACAGGGTCACTTTTTCTTCCTAAATGCTGAGAAAAATCCACACACATTACATTAAGACAACTGAATTAGCTGCATCGTAGATACATCTCTTTTTGTGACCAATAGAAGAACATCCTGACTTATTTGGGTGTGAGTAATGACAGGTTAACTTCACTGGTCAGAACTATAATCCTTCCCTTGCATTTTTTTGCTGTGCAATTTCACTCCTAAAAACCTTAAAACTGATGTGAATTAAATGGCTGTTATAACACAGAAACAGCTGGATGGACACACAGCATGATTTCCTGAACACCTGAGCTCTCTTTCCCCAGCAAAGGTCCCGGCAGCCAGGTCAGAGGAAATATAAGGCTTTTCATCATCCTGATCAGAGGCTTGAGTGTCCTACCGCCTACCTTCCAGATATCCACAGTGGGAGGATAATGGCACTGCCCTGTATCCATCAGCCCAGCCCTAGGCAGAGTTGGCCACGGAGGCAAGAGTAACCCAAATTCTTGTTAATAGATCCCTTGGGGTGGATTAGAGAGAAACGACACTGGATGATTGGTGCTGGTGAATATATACATGTAGGCTTTCGATTAGAATGATTTAGTTGCAATGGAAAGCAGGAATGCAGCTGTTTTGGTTAGCATCATCTGTAGTAATATAGTAACATAAAAGCATAAAAATATTACCTAAGAATGTATATAGGGAGAAGAAAGAAAGAAAGAGAAAGAATGAGAGTAGAAAGATACACTATCACCACCATTGGATCTCCAATGAGACTTGATTGCTGCAGTTTAGATGTCCATTGGTCAAAGTGATGGTCTTGATCCATCTCCATCTGTTGGAATTAGGAGAAGAAGCCCCCATAATACAAAGTCCGATGGGTTAAAATATGCTCAGGCTGGGCGGGAATCCCCAGGTGCCTCCCCTGGGGGGGAGCTTTCAGGCTTCTGGTGGAAGGCTCCAGAAATAAGTCTGGGGGCACTTTGGGCTCTTTGATGGTTTATGACACCTTTTCAGCTGCCGATCACTTCAGCACAGTTGAGCCAGTAATGCCCCCTCAGACCTCCCCGGGGCGTGGGGGGAGTTTTACAACGGATCGAGAGCGGAGCAAGTTGTGCAAGGCAGAGCAATTAGCATGATAAGAAGCACCTTCCCGACTTGCCCCTTATCAGCCTCAAAGCCCAGAGAGGTTTGTAGCCTCCAGGCAGTGATAGTTCACCCCTCTGCCTTGTGCAGACCAGCCATTACACACCCAAAAACTCACCTCCTTCTCTAAAGGATGCAAACCTGGCCTCAGTAAAGCACCTTGGAACCTCCGCAAATGGGTAAATGTCTTGAGTCATTAATATTTAATAGTACAGTCTCTCACAGCCTCACTGCTCAGGAAAACCAATCCTCTCACATCTTGGCCGTGATGCAGATAAGGACAACAAGCAAAGCATCAGCCCTCCACCCAGAGGCTAAATTGCTCTGAAACCTTGGCTGTTTACGTATCTAGTCCAAAAAGCAGAGAATCTTCCAGCCCGATGCTGCCTTTTTTTTTTTTTTTAAGTTTCCTAATTAACACCCGTTTTCCTATCCTTATTTCACTGACACACGGTCTCCAAAAGCCAAGAAAGTATCTAGGCCACTTATGTTTCTTCCCTGGTTCACCATGAGATATAGAGGGCAGGGAGTGATGGATTTGTGGTTGGCTGGGACTTTACGGCAGATCTCCTCTGGCAATACAATCCCAGTTTCTAATCTTTTCCTTTTAGATGTCCATTGGCACAATGGCAATACCACAACCTAGCTGTGGCTCTCTCACCCCATTGTACACGTAGTAGGAACTCAAACCAAGGCTCATCTCAAAGACATTTCATGCAAAGACTTTTCCAGCTTACGTTTCTCAGCCACAGGTATTGTATCGTCTTTGCTCTGGAATTTCTCCAGCTTCATAAGCTTCTGTTCTTCCTTTCTGCCTTCACCACAATTTTTTCTTCCTGACATCAGCTGTTCTCTCTGCCTTCTCTCTCTCAGGTGTGTCACAAGCTTTTATCCCAAGCACATCCTAATGTCATTTAACTCAACAGTTTTATTTTCAGATCACATGATCGTGTGTTCTGAAGATAGCATTTTTTTTCTAGTGCCACTGAAATGGGCAAGGTGAAAGTTTGAAAGCAGTCAGTGCAGCCAACCTTTGTGCAATTATCAGCGCTGCAATAGGCTCACCTGGATGCATCAGTGAGAGACGGTGGGTGTTCTCAGCACTTAGCAAAGTCAAACCATGTTTATTTTCCATCTAAGTAGTGACAGGCTTATGTGAGGAAACTGAGTAGCACTTGTGGGAGGGGATAATACTATGCCTATTAGAGGGACCAGTCAGTCTCCTCCCACCCTTCCAACTTCCGAACGGATGCCGATGTGGAGGGGCAAAACCTATCATTTCCTGACCCAGCCACCCTATTTTGTTGTACATTTCTGTGTACTGGCATTGCACAGGATGGAGGGCTCTCACTGAAAGTTTCCAGATATCTCTGCCTTGCTTTCATGTTAGTCTGAACTTGTGTGTTGCTGCAGAGCTGGAATTGGAAACTGGCTTAGGGCAAGCAGCCCCTGTGCCCAGCTTGGTACAAGGTGGCAGCAGCCTGGTGAGTGCTCCTTTCTGCCAGCTGGGTTTGGCTGAAGATGTGAACACCATTGAGGAAAAATGGATCTGGGACAAAGATGCAAGACAGGGAATGTCTGAGGTGTATAGACTGTTTCTAGCTACTCAAGAACAAATGCAAGTTTTGCGTCCAAACTGGGGACACCGCCATCTCTGTTTGGCACAGAGGAGCCCTGCAGTGGCACTGTGAGTATAGTAACACATGAGAAGTGCTGTTCCACACAGACAATGAGCCCAGGTAAGATGTCCCTTATAGACAAAAATAGTGATGTGATTATCCTACTATGAAGCTTTATCAGATGTTCCAAGTAATTATCTTTCCTTACCATGATCACAAAAACCCCCGAAAAACCAACATATAAACATTTTCAAAAAACCTTTATTTTTTTTAAGCTGACCAGGATTTCTAGTAATAAAGAATAATGGCACAGGCAAGCATTTTTCCTTTGCATGAAAATTCTTGGAGCAGCATGCAAACAGACCTTCTTGTGGTATTAATATTGCCCCATTTATGCTGAAGCTATGCAAACAGAGACATATAAAACTGTGCTCCTAAAAACTTAGGTTGCCAATAAATATTTTTACCGCTTTTAATTTATACTGTTTGCAACTTTGCCCCCTTGCAGAAAAGTCCAGAATGCAAGCTAAGTTATTCTGAGGTTACTGAAGCTATCAGACTCTTAAATTAAAGATCATTTGTGTTCCTCTGAACTTAACCTGTTGCTTGTTTGAAAAGACTTGACTTGGCAGTTTGCAAAGCTTCATCTCATGGGCTAGTGACAAAAACATAGAAGTTTTAGCCTGAATTGAAAGCAAGCAGCCTTGTTTACTGCCTAAGGGGATTTGAGTTCCCATCTTGACCTTACTGTATATACCCTTGCTGCAAATATTGGGTGTCTTTTCACAAAGTTACTGCTCTCCAGTTAGCTATCTTGATATCTCAGTATTTAAAAAGTCTCAGTATTAAACAGATGTAATGTTCCTTGCTACATAAAGATACTAACCTGTATTCCATTAAAACAAAAACATGGCTTCAGGCTTCCTTTATAAGCTTGCTGGGTTAATGGAAGTTACAAATTCTCACCACACTGAAAAACTAGTGTGAAAACCAGCACTTTTTTTCTGGTGCCTACATAGTGCCTGCTGGATTTACTGTCTAATTTTCACAGTGCTTAAGGTGATATTCATGTTAAAAAGGTACAAGCTTTAGGTGCTTTTACCTTTTTAACGTGGAAAGGTGCCTCCAATAGCTGGCTTATAGGAACATGGTTTGAAGTTATGAACCTGGGCGTTTTAAAGTTTTTTAAGATTTTTGGGTTTAAACTCCAAAAATTTTATCCATCTTCAATAGGAGAATAAAAAAGACAGCTGAAGTTCTCGCATGGTACTTGAATATGTAAGCTGTGGAATTTGAAAGAAAAATAGAAGATTGTGACAAAAGCAGGGGAGCTTGCAACTCAGTCTGCCCCAGGGGTTGCTGAAACTGATTCTGAGCTATTAAATTTACAGTTAAGTGAATAGAAAAAGTTAGAGAATACTTAGAAGGTGATGGGCAACCTGACTTTCTTCATTTTTGAGTGTTTGACTCAACAAATTTTTGATTGTTATTTTAGACACATAAGTAAATGCTCACACTTCTGCTGAAATATAGATTTCATATAATTTTCATTTCTGTCACTTTTTAATTTTGCAAGGAGGTTAATTATGGCAATTTTGATATTATCTATTCTCGTACTAGTTATTTGCTAAAGAAACCAATTATTTTTGTTTGGAATTTGCTTTGGTTTTAAGCAGCATTCAAAGCACTGATGTAGCTCCTAACTGACTGGTGCTATAATTTTGGGACATAAGCCCATAAAACTTCACACATTGGCAAGCCTCTGATCTCCTTTCACTCCAAAATTCTCCTCCTTGAGATGAAAACAAAGCAGAAATATTTGCAATTATAATGTCTTAAACTTCTATTTGCTTGTTACGTGTTTTCAGCTCTCAGCCTGGAACTGAGGATGATGGATTGAAACCTGCCAGCTTGCTAATGAGGCAGCTTCGCCTCGGGGAGGGGGGAAATCTGGGCAAACAGGTACAACTGCAAAAGGAGACAGCTGTAATCAAAGCATCTTCTCTGAGGACCTGGTAGTCCTGGGGGTGGAAGTTCCCAGCTGTGAGCACTTCTCAGCTCTGCGTAGTCAGTACAGGGCAGCTGTGGGGTCCAGTCAGTTACTGTGTCTCCCAGAGCACTGGTCATGGGTATCACGAGCAGATCCTGCACTGCTGTTAAAATGTGCCTTGGTGCTGTGGGTTTGCATCTATCTGCAAATTTTCTCAGACCAGGAAGAGTTTTGTGTGTATATATGGAACAAAACAAAATAAAACCAAAATTTAGAAAGGGAGAAAGTACGACAACATGAGGAAAAACAGGCAAAAAGAGAAAGACAGTCGCAAATGTCACTGTTTGACAAAGTTCAGTTTTGATGAAGGTCAATGAAGCTGGTTGGCAATTAGCCTTTGGCAGTGTGAAAAAAGGACTTTTGACTGGTTCTTGCATTATTCTGCAGAGGTTAGTGTTATATACACTCCCAAAGTCCTCCTATGCCACCCAGCTTGCAAGCGTAAAGCCAGGAAAAAATTATACTTTTTGCCAGTTGGCTGTATAATTTTCAGTGGCCAAAAGCCAACTGGTTGCTAATTGTTATTGCAGTGAAATTGAAAACAAAGCTCTTGGTATGAATACTTGGACTGTTTGTTATATTCCCCCCTGAAATTCTTCAGGAAGTGCCATGAACTGCAGCTCATACCCACAGCTCCCAGAAAGGATGAACTGGGTGCCTGTACCTACACACAGAAAGCTGGTCTGCAGCCTTGGTGAATATTTTCCGAAGGCTGTCTACAGTTGAGATTAGCTGTCTGCAAAGAAATTCAGTTATTTAGGTACTGTGCATGCTTAGAGTATTTTCCAAAAATCGGGTGTTTGTAGGTCCATGGAGGCCCCAGCAAATGTGTGTGAGGGGAGAGAGCTGGTGAAAGGTGGAATTGTTCTCAACAGTAAGGGAGATAACCCACATCTATTTGTTATTATTTGTGGAAGAAGCTCTTGAGGCAAGGAACAGGTCTTTGTTTGGTATTTGTGTAGCAGCCAGCACAGTGGAGTGTTAATCCATGACAGGGAAAGCAGGGCACTTCCATCATTCAAGTAGATACTAGTGGTTATTTCCAAAGCTGACTGAGCAGGCACAACTGCATCACCTGTCCTCATCCTGCGAGTCACAACCACCTAAAATAAACGCGAGGGAAATATGTCTAGGATCACTTATCCCTCCTTCACACAACCCATTGCACAGGCTTGCAACACTGAAAAAAAACAGCTTCTTAGTAAATTTAGATGCATCAATAGGCACCTCCATGGTTGCTTGGTTTCCACTTAGTCACAGAACTGAAGGCAGACCTGTGAACCAAAGTTTTGTTGCTATTAGTTATGTTCTTCCAAACACAGATTAATTGTGTCCCCATCAGCTGCTTTTGCTGTGCCCACAAAACCTCTAGCAAGGGTACAAAATGTAAGGCATCAAAGGGGACACATAGTTCCAGCTACACTTTTGGCCCTCATAAAGGCATCAAGCAAATACACATATTTCTCAGACTTCTACCTGCTAATGGTCTTCCCCTGGGGGTGTCACTAGTTGCAATGGAAAGAGGAAAAAAAAAGATAAGGGACCTTGTGTGCTGGAGTTGAGGGACAGTACATCAGACATGAGCAATAAATAGTGGAAATGGTGAACTTTGAAACAAAGAGACAAAGAAAATCTTGTGTATTTGCCAGCAAAGGAAAGCTGTGGTGAAAACCAACCGTGGATGCTTACCCACAATGAATCAGGCCTATCTAAAGTCTCTCAGAAGAATCTATACGTTTGATTTTATGACCAATTTAACTATTTATTTGATATATGCTAATGCTTAGTATTGTTCATACAAACATCAGGTGTGTTCCGTGATTACAGAAAACCTTTCTTTAAAAAATTGTAATTCAGAGTATCTACCAATTGGATGGGTAAATATTTTATCATTAGTGTATACCATTGGGGGTTCAACCTTGTGTGTCCATAGCTAGCACACGGAATGAGAAACTGGATCCAGCTGTTCTGTCGGTTTGCAAACACAGGGTGAGACGTTGTCCTTCCTCCGATGCAAATTTAAAGCGTTGATCAGCAAACACTTAGGCAAGAATTTCTGCAAGCAATAGTCTAATTGGATGTAAGAGGATGGCTCATGTTAGGTAAATAATCTGCACACATTTGCAAGATGAAAGCCTTACTTAGGGCAATTCACACGTTGTGAAAAACACTGAGAGATAAAGAGAAAGAAAGGCTGAGCACAATGGTGAAAGAAACATGACATGGCACATTAACATAACAAACTATTTTGAATGCAAAGGTGTGATTCTAAAAACTATTAATGGTGTTATTAATCTCCATAGTAGATGTGTCTACCACCGTTTGTCACTCATTATTCAAAACAATAACACAAAGAGGGGTATGTTAGAAATGAAAAAGGATTATCACTGTGCAGAAGCAAAAGACGGAAACGTCTTTCCTTCTCCAGAAATTGCCAAAGGGGCAATCTCCTTCATTGCTGTTCCTGTTGTTATGGAGAACTGGGAAACGCTGGAGACACTGATCAAGTTCAAATCACGGGACAGGAAGGCGGTCAGTGCTGCTGCCCCCAGCCCTCCGCCCTCATCTTCAAGGGCTCACAGAGCCACGTTGCCCCTGGGAAATCCTGGGAGATGTTCTTCCTCGGGGAGAAATAGATGTTTCCCAATCTCAACAGCTGCTTTACGTGGAACCCTTGGTGTAAATATATCTTAAATTGTGGTTTGTCTCCAAACTATTTTTAGCTTAATTTGTACCCCCAGCTACTCCCTCTTCATCCCCTATGGTAACTTAGGTTATAGTGCCAGCCTCGAGTACTCAAATATTCATAGGTAAAGAAAAAATAGATTAATCTGTGGTTTAAGGATGAATATGTTTAGAGGTTTGATCTGGTCCTTGGATTTCTGTGATGTTAAGAAACACATTTTTAGGTTTATCTTGGTGAATAATAGGACCATGAGTTTACCACTCAGTTTAGAGAAGCTGCAAGTCTGCTGTAATATTTCTCCAGTTTTTATGAGCTTAGAAAAAATACCCAGTACCATCAGCTTTAGAAACAGTGCTCAAGTAATCTGGCAAAATTACCCCTCCTGAATCAAATGTCTAAACACCCATACACAGGAGCAGAGACTGCAGAGAAATTTCATCGTGGCCACAGAAATGTGTCTGCTGCAGATGTTGTTGGAAACATCCATTCATATAGGAATTTTTAAATTTTTCTTTACTTCTGCCAGTATTGCTGTAAACCAAAACTCTTTAAATAAATGGAAAACTAACGGCAAGAGACAACACAACAAGCTAATCAATGTGGCATCACAGATTCAAGTAATTACAACTCTGGAAGATCCCTTCGGCTGTGGATCTGATAATATTCCTCAACTAAAGACGACTAACACTTGTGTAATTTTTTTTCTGAATAGATTTACAAACGCTGCTATATATTATACATGTTATACATATTTCTGATTTCATTTGTATTTTACATACATGATCATTCAAATAAAAATCACAGTGAAGTGGGGTACTTGAAAGCATTTCTACAGCAGAATTTTAATTGCCTAGAAAAAATGTATTCAGGTCAGCAAATAATGAAGCAACTTGAACAGTTTAATAGTTACTGGATTCTGCTGGTATCTCCCATTGCTAATGCAAGCCTAAAATCATCCACTGTTATGATTTTTCACAGGGAATTTGCCTGTAATAATACATGTTTTTATTATTCCGTTTCAGGGCACACCCCGAAACAGACTTCAGCCGGGGAAGAGGCAAAGGAGGGCTCCCAGGGTGGGAGAACGAAAGTCAACTCCAGAGAAACTGCTGAGAACTGTGTTTTCTCTTAGATACAGTGTATTTATTTACCTTTAGCCAGTGATGTCCCGTTTAATGACTGTAAGGTAGCACAAGGTTGACCTGGTAAGTTCAGAAAAGAATCTCAGCTTTTAGGCAACCAGAAAACTGATGGGCCACCTTGCAGAGAGACATTTGTGGCACACAGGAGTGTGCCAATAATTCCTGCAGTGGGACAGGAGTGCTGCAGCCAAGCTTCCTGGAAGATCTGTCCAGACCTCACAGAGGACCCATTGCACCAAAGCCACCTCAGAGAAGTATTTTATAACACAGAGCACAGAAGCGCCCTGTGCTGTGAGGGCCTGGGGATTTGACATATAACTACCTTTTGTCATAAAAATGTGTTCTCCAGTTTCAGCTTTCCTTCCTTAAAAATGTGTGTGGCTCTGCTTTCTGACGGAGAAAAAGCGTGAAAACATCTGAGCAAGAGAAGTGCTCCTGAGCCATGACTGCAGCCTCCAAATGTGTTGTTTCCTTTTATGTTCTAAAATTCAGCAGTTTGGTCATCAAAGTGACTGGCTTGCTCCAGGCAGATATCACATGGGGTTTTTTCTGTCCCCTTCTCAGTGAGGACTTGCCTCTTGCTGTTCCACTTTCCCCACAGAGAGAAGTCAACTGGACACCAGTGTTTGTACTTTCTACTATGTTTTATGGAGATGGGCAGCTGTGTAACAGAGAGCCAGTTATTATGGCTTTGTCAGAGACCTTTCCCCTGGTGTGGTTATAATTACCTTGCGCAGCTAGTGTATAATTACTGTCTGGATAATGCTAAAGTGATTAATGATCATTCTTTCCTTGTGAAATAACATTTTTACAATTGGTTTTAGTATCTGAAAAGTAAAAATTAGATCTGTATTTCATTGTTGTCTAATCTTGTGTGTGCTCTTCTTGGACTTCTAATCTTAAAAGTATATTAACAGCTCTGTCTGGGTTTTCAACCTTGGTAGCAGCCACATCTCACTATTTCCAGACACAGCACAACAATTTCCAATGTAGAATTTTAAAAAATCTCTTGTTTGCTATGGAAGGGCTGCCTTGGGTCTTCAACATTGCTGCTGATAATGAGAGGTGTTCCTGCAGAAATCTCTCATGACAATTTCTTATGAGCCTCTGTTTTGTACTAAAGCTTCTTGGTGAACGGACTTCCCTGCAGTGGGTAAGGCAGAACATGTGGAAGGCAAAGCCAGAATGGAAATGCCAAGGGAGGTTTGCCCCACACTGTGAGATGAGGAATAGATAATGACCTATGATTTATGAGAGTACCTGAAATCCAGTGGTCACTTACCTGCCTGGTCGCGTCTTTCTGGTGTGACTCAAAGAACCAAATGTATAAAAGCTTTCAGCATCACTGTTTAATACTTTGTCAGAGACTTTTGATCTTTCTGTTCCTTTTTATCTCTATTTTTCTTCCATAGGGCTGGGGTGGGGGAGATTAGGAAATTAGATTTTCCTTCTCTTTCCTTGATGGGAATAGGTGTGAGGGGATTAAGAAGGTTTTTCACTTCCCCTTCATCCTTCATCCAGTTTGGCTAAAAGAACTGTTCCACTTGTAAACTCAAGTGGTTACTAACACACCCACTAGTTCTCAGATCATCTGAGACATTTGTTAGAAAATCAAAGGTCTTTTCTAGCTGGGAAGAGAAGTCTTTACATTGAGTACTATAATAGAAGCACTCTGGCATTCTGCAACCCTCTGTAACAGATCATTATGAAAAGACAGACCGGGTTCCAAATTTTCTACAGAGTAAGGCTAGCAATGTTTTACTAAAGAGAAGACCAAACACAAAGTTCCTGAAACATCTAACTAGGTGCTGTCTTTTCCACAATAAAACACTTCACATATTTTGAAGTTATTTCAAGTTTTGTGACTTATTTTTGTGTGTAATGTGAAAGAAGTGCCAGATAGTTTCTTTTTCTTATTTTTCCAGACCAATCACATTTCTTTTTTCTTCTTCGTAAGAGTTCAAGTCACTGTTGTTCCACGTATATCCCACTCAGCTAAAGACATTTAGATTTCTTCTTTTTGTTTTGAATTATGCTGCTTTGCTTTTAGTTTGTCTTGGACTGTCTTGAATTTAAACATGTGCTGTGGGAAGGTGTTAGGCAACACAGTCAAAGAAAAAATGTAGACAGTACCCCCTAGGGTACAGCACGTGACTGAACACCCCTGAGCTACAGCAGCTCCCATAACGATCTTCCATTTTTTAACCTATTTTTACTGTGTCACACTGAGTCGTGATTCCATGTCCACAGACTTCAGCTGTTCTGGCCTCACTGAGTGACCTAAAGTAGGACAACATGATTTTAGTGGTGTTAGCACATGATGTGCCAAGTTCTGTCTCAGATAACAAGATGTATCCAACCAGCACAGTTTTTCTTGCTGACACACTACCCTGTTCAGTGGGACTCTAATTCTGGGACAAATTTCTTATATACTGTGTAAACAAATATACCTAAACAGAAGCAACCCTGCAAGGTAATAGACACACTAATAATAATAATAATCCACATGACCACACAGGGTGGTGTAATTTAATACACAATTTTTCACATAAAGCTATATTTTAGCTATGGAAATATGAGAGGAAATTTACACAGTTTCCTATGAGCACCTGGCTTAACATAGGCATGGTCTCAGACTGATTCCCCCTCTGCTTGCTCTCCTGCTCATTAGCTACAACGTAAGGAAAGTGCTTTCAGACCTTTGAATATGGATTTCTGCCTCCATAGCTGCTTGATTCCAAATGAAATGTCTGATCTCTAAGGCTTCTGAGGTTTCAGACTTGCGAAGTATCTCTCTTTAGCAGCTGCACCCATAAAATTGAATATACAAGCAAATTAGTAGAGACCTGAATCTTTCCCTACTTCCTCATGAAAATTCTGGAGCAAAACCAGTCAGATTGATGTGTTGCCATCCTCCCAGCTGTTTCTTACCGTCACCATAACTGTCAAAGGAATCAAGCATAAAGGTACCTGTGGGCATTGTAGGGCAAATCTAGTGGGAGAAACTAGTTCCATGGCTGCTAGACTATGTGCTGAAGCAGATTTGTGAGTGGATTTGTTCTTCTGTGGTACTGATAACTCCTTTTGATGTCTTATTGCGGAACGTTGTGTGGAGCAGTGATTCAGTTGCCCAGGAGTTCCCACAGCTCTCCTAAAGTCTACTGAAAGAAAAACCAGCAGCTGGCACAGGCTCCTGCTTCCTGACATGATCATATGAGTGAGCAGTGGCTGAAATGAGCCTTTTTTTAACCTCCTGGTTTGAGATTAGGAAACTAACTCACCGTAGACAGAGAGGTGAGAGTTCACAGTGGCAATTAATATAAGCACCCCAAATCATCACCCTTGCATGGTAACCTAATGGGAGGGAGGGCAAGCAAAGTGCCTTAGCTTATACTCAAGTAGAAACTGTCAAGGAACCTTTGAAAACTACCTCTTTGAATTCCATAGCGAGGACATAGCTAGAAAGTGTTAGCAGAGAACAGCTGCCCATGGCCCCAGACTGACACTTAATAGCTTTTTTGCTAGGTACCAGCTCTGTTCTGCCAGCTTCCCTCTCATTTTCTTCCAGGTTTTGACAAAAGATCTTTCCTTCTAGCTCAAGCTACAATTTTCCCAGCAAGTCAGTCCTGGTGAGAAGGTGTCTGACTTCAATATTTCTTAACAAAAACAGCACTTCTAGATTTACAAGGCCCAAGAGAAAAGTTGCATTTAACCAGAGCAGTCTCTCTTGTAGACAGAGTCTATAATCAGAACTGTGAATTCTCACATGCTGAGCATGGGACTTACCCCGCTGAGGTCCCGTGGTTAGGGATCTATCCACTGTATCCACTATCAGTGCACTGTATGCCCATTTCCCCTCGGAACAGAGTAGTCCAGAATCTGCTAACGAGCTGTAACTGATACAGGATCATGGATTTAGAAGGCTGGGGCCAGCAGGGCTGCCAGGGGTCCCACGTTCAAAGGCGCCATTGGAGACGCGTTCCTCAGCTCCAGCCATGCACTACATCCTTTCCTGAGCACCTGCATGGATAAAATATCTTTCCATGATGCTATTCACACGTCCATCCTAACATACAATCTAGTGCCCCGACAGATACTGTCCCTCAACATTTAACTGGAAATAGAGCATTAACCTATCTGACTCTTACATAAACATTCCAAACCATGGCAGGGGCTACCTATAACTGTTTGAATCACAGAAACTATTCTGATGTGAAAATCATTTACACCCAAGAGTAGTGTGGTTAATGACTATTTGAGGCTGTTTGAGCACGAAAGTCTGAGTTCACTATTTCTGGAACCAAAATACTGTCTGGGACCAAAATAATGTCAATCACATGGCAACCATGTCCATCGACAAGGCAAGACAGGGTTTTGCTTTCTGTCTCCATCTCTTGCATCCTGGCTTCTGTTTATCTCAGTCCATTTTGAATAAAAGCTTCAAAACTCTTACAGTACATAAGCATGGGTACTTTTTCTCCATTAAAATTAGGAAGATCTCTAGTTTTAATGAGTTATATGTTGTGGCAGCAACTTGAAACTAATGAATTACAGAACAGAGATTGGCAGCAGAAACCTACCATAAGTTGCAGTGTGCCCAATTATACTAACAGGCTGAGTAGCAGCAAGTGATTTATTCCAAGAGAATATAAACCAGCGTAATTGTTTTCCTGCAATTTTTATATCAAATATCACTTGTTTTTTGAAAACACATTTCTTCTTTCCTTTACCATAGTCTCCTGTTGAGGAGAAGTTTAATCTATGCCTGATCAGTTTGTTGTACCCATTGGAAAAGGGGGAACACATCGCTTGTATGTGGATTAAGCTGCCTGTTTCCTCATAGATTTTCTCCTCTGATCTACCTTTAGGAAAGAAACCTGTCCAAGGGCTTTCTCATGGGCACAGTCAGCAGCATTAACTTTCAGCGTGGGGGGGTTGCTACCAACCCTGAGCTTATACGGGTCGGACTAGCTGTCATCTTTTTGCTCATCTACGTTCTAAAACTCACAGCAAAAACACAGCACATCACAGGGCTTCCTGAGAGCACAGCTCCAGAGCTTCCTCACACGGGTGAGATGCAGTGACACCACCCTGAGTCTGTGTCAAGGGTTTTGCTGCACAGTTCCTTCAGTGAGTCCATACAGGTTCTTTTTTTTTATGGTTGGTGGGGTTCTTTCCCTGCTGTTATTCCACATTACATAGCTTAAAAAAAAAAAAAAAATTAAATTCATCACCAAGACCTGGCCTTTCACTGAGTCTCTTTGCTCCAGTTTTGGGCAAGGATTCACTATATATAAAACATGGCTTACAGCAGGTTTTACAGAAAGGAACCAAAGTAGCTTGATGATGATGATTTCTAATGACAGAGCTCCCAGGCAGAGACAGTTAAGGAAAAAAAAATAATTCACCAACACTGATTTGTAGTCAGATAATATTTGGGGTGAAATTTTAAATAAAGGTCAACAAGGAACACAAGGGTAGAAGGAGTCTTTCAGTCTTTCAATTTGCCCTCTTCCAGGGGCACAGATTAAAAAGATATGACTGTTCTAGTAGAAAGACTTTACACATTTCTCACTCCAGAAGCTTGTAAAAATAGTAGTCTGGGGTATATTTTATTTTACTTCATTTTATTTTATTTTATTTCATTTCATTTCATTTATTGCTTTATTTTCACAGATTTTGCTGAGCACAGAGCCTTCAAGTATTCCAGCAGTAAGTGGCCACTGAAAGAGGCCAATGATTGTGGCCCTTTAGGAGTCCCAGTGATGCACTTTAGCATTCCCAAACAGCCCCAAGCCATGGCATCTGGCCATGCACCCTCTGAGAAGCAAGGCCTGACATGAGCAACACCTTCAGTGCCAGGAACACATGGACCATGCCCAGCCCCACCTTGGGACCATGCAGTGCCATGACCTGAGAAGAACTCTGCAGCACCCTGGATTTCGGGCGGCATTTTTCTCCCAGATGTAGCAGGGCATTTCCCTGCCACCACCCTGCATGCAGCCCCCTGCCCCTGTGCAATGTGAGTTCACTCCAGTAAAGAATGTGCAATTGAGATCTACAGTTCAGACCCAGGAGTAGAATGCTCTCTTTAATTTATAAAGCGTATACACAAAATGAACCCTCAATCTGATTTTATTGTTTGTGCATATACTACTTTCCTAGTATCAACATAGACTTATGCATATAATTTCATTTGTTTTGGTTGGGTTTTTTAAATTTTAAAAATTCCTTTCAGCTTCTACTGCACAACACCCTTCCTGTCTCTTGGTGAGTTCAAATGTGTGCGTGTGGTTGTGCAGATAAATGTGCACACACAGAGCCCCCATTCAACCCTGTGCTGCATCGAGGTTCCCAAGCTGTGCATTTCCTACTGCCCAGCTCCAGCATCTCAGGAGCTGGAGCTCTGTTTATGTGTAAGTTGCTTCTAAATAGTATTTCCTCCATCATATGAGAATCATTTCCAATTATGTCCCCTGTTGCATTAGGAATGTCAAGTGAGAAAAGATGATGACAGTAGTTATTACTTCTGCCTCCATCACACAACAGCTTTAAGAAACTCATGATATCCCATCTTTAGGTTCTACTGGTTTCCAGAGAACTTAAAAAATTGTAATGAGCCAAATAATTTTTAAGAGGCAAAACCACTTCATACTAGCACCAAATTCAAGCAATATGCATTTTAAAGTTCCTTATTAGTAAGGCAAAAGTATTTTTGATTTTCACTGCATTTTTCTATGTTGGACCATGCCCAGAATCTAGAAGATCTACCTGACAGATGTTTGAATGCTGTGGTTAGGCAAGCCAAGAAGGTTACTAAGAAATATAGGAGTTTTGTACACAATATTATAAACAATTGTGAAAAAATGTTATTATGGCTGGCAAACAAACTAGAAACAGAAACAAAATAGTCTATGCTTTATAAAATATATTAAATTGCAGGTTATGACATTTCCTCTTTTCATCCAATGAATTGGCCAAGAAGTAAAGTCTGGTTACTTTTATTACTGCTGTTTTGGTACAGGACATTTGTTAAACATGATCCCATTGTGACTGAAGGGTGTCCTGCAATACGTCTAGTGATTGGGAAGTTGATCAATGCCATCTGCTTCCAGGACTGGAGAACTCCTGGTCTGAGAATGCAACACAGGCACAAAGAAATGCAGTCCAACCCCAGGACTGAGTGGTCAATGGTGTAAGGACAACTTGGGAAAGAGTCTTCAAGGGACAGAGTTTAGAAGGTAGAACTTGGCATACAAGAGCAGGGAGAAAGCTCCAAGGGTAGGAGTGAGTAAGAAAAAAAATTAAAATGCCAATTGTGGGAAAGTGGGACACAGGAATCAGTAACGAAATACAACCAGAACTGTACGGATGAGAGATCCCAAAAAGAGGCGGAGAGTCTTTACCAACTTGTTTGTGCAAAAGTTGGGAAAAGTATCACATTCTATTTGTTGTGTATTTTGGGTGGTTGAAAAACCTCACTGAAGTCTTCCAGCATTTCACAGGGAAAGACTCTGGGATTTTTCCTGGGGGTGTCAGAAGGGGGAGGGGTCCTTTTTCATTTAAAATTTTTAGTATTCAAATTAGAAGACTTTCAGCATCCTGGGGTGAAACTCAAAAGCCTTTCCCTAGGAAGCCTGGGAGCACATCAAAAATCAATGGCATGAAGGATGGAAAAAGTTTCAAAAATGTGAGACTGGCAGGAAATACTGGCACATTTCTGTTTAATATTTACTTTCTTGGCATGCAGTGGCTATTTTAGCGCCAATGGAAAATCCTTTAGTGCCAAGCCACTCTCAGATAAATCTGCACACAAATACACTTTGAATTGGCATGTAGCTTTTGAGATTAAGGTTTAACCCTTGCCAAAATATGCATTTTTGGATTCTAGCACCTCTCTTGAGTTGATTAGGCAAGTTCATAATACTAAAATGCTACACATGACTGATTTCAATTCGATGCATCTGAGCTCAGCAAAACCAAATGAATGGGGAACAGTGAAGACACCTGACATGGAAGAATAAACAACCAAGGCTCTGAATTTTGTAGAGACATCAAGGAAATTGCAGCCTACAAACTACACAACCTCTGGGGATGACTGAGACCCATTACAAGAGCAGAGGTGATCTTCATGTGAGTGGGGAATGTGGAGAGGTTGAGAAAACACAAGCAGACCTAATGTCTAGTCCTGCTAAGGAATTTTAAAGCCCCTTAGCCATCCTTATTAAATCCATGCTTGCACTATAACCTACTCAAAATCATAGAATTTCAGGTTCAACCTTCAATTGAACAGTCTATAATCCTGAAAGAAAAAAAAATGCTTACATTATTCCAGGGATCGTGTTTTTCAGCTCAGCCCACTGACAGTCCTGTCCCTGGACTGGTCAGTGGCTGGGTGGAGGTTTACTGCTGTTTGTTTTGCTAGTAAAGCACTGATGTGAGAATATCTCAGATCAGCAGTGCTCCCTGCAGCAGTCTGGGAGCAAGCACTGGAGCCCTAGGCCATGCAGGGATCGAACATAACTTCATTTCAGTACAATAGAGTCCATGTGGCATTATGGACACAGGCGGGGCATGGACATCACTGTAAGCAGTGCCGTGGTCACTGAGTCAGGGCTGTGGTGAGGATCAGGAGCCAAAGCCAGGTAGCACAAAGAAAGATCTACAGAGCTAGAAAATTGTGGATATCCATCAAAGCCTGGTGCTGGATCTTTTGCCCATTTCCCACTTATTTTTCCTTCTCATTCATCAGCATTATGCAGAATATTTCTCAGGAAGGAAAGGTTCCTTGCACCCTTTTTTCCTCAGAACTTTGCCAAACAGCACTTCTGACAGAGTGCTTCTCTGCTGTCAGTGGTACAACGAGAACCCACTGGCGCTTTTGGGAAGCTTGAGAGTACCACTCGATCAGATGGAATTCTTGAAATTACACTCTTTTTTCCTGCAAGGATGTGAAGACAATATAGTTAATTGCAAAGAAATGAAAGGTATGAGAACAGAGATCAACTCAAGTAATTCTGCTGGTATTGTTTTTGTATGGAGTTTAATCAGGCTGTTTTTAAAAAGCTAGGACACATAAAATCAGTATGAATCTGAATTACCTGTATTCCATAATCCCATTATTATACCTCATCACAAAGCAATTACTTGAAATATAGCTTGCTCTAAAACAGTCCACTTCTGTCAGCAGTCGAACAAAAATCTTCAAGTTCAGCCATGTCAGCTAAGACAAAGCCTAGTGCTTTTAAAAACTGCAGGCATGCAAAGTCTTTCAGTGTAATGTAATAAAGTAATACTAACTTTTCGCAAAATACAGTGGACAGTCTATTCAATAAGGTACAACATACCTCGTTTATGTTATTTATCTCTACTGTTACTTCTTTGGCTTCAAACCATTCAAGTCACAGAATCCTAATACAAAGTCTCTAGACCACTATTTCTAGGCCTAACCAACTTATGAACAATGTCAGACTCTAGACTATTCTGACTGTCCCACTGCAAAATGACTTGAAATCGTGGATTTATGAAAAGAAGAACATCAGCTGTCATCCTAGCTTTCCAGCATTTGGCGAGCTTGCTTCTACCCTGTCAAAAAAAGGAGGTTTTATTAACAGAGCAGGAACTCAAAGGAATTGCTTGAAGCCTGTTTCTTAGATACACAATTTATGGTATTCAGACAAATTCACCAAAAATGTGTTGGGGAAAAAAAAGGTTGTTTCTTATATTTTCAGATCAAAGAGCTCATTATTTGAAATACTGTCAGGTTGTCTTTCATCTTCAGAGCTGGCAAGCGTAGGAAAACATACTGCAAATAAAAGCAGCCTTCCAAAATGTCATACTGATTATGCATTCACAAGTTAGCTACTTGAGACTCAGCGAGACAACAAATATCACTGGAGTCCGCTATGTGTTTTAGCTGTTGTGGTTTGAGCAGCTGGACAACAGCCTTTTCTACACATTTTGCCAGAACAGCCATGTCACAGTATGTATAACCAGCGACAGTACTTCCTAACCTATACATTTAAGTTTAGGTTAATTTCTTTTGCTGGTTGATAGAATATGGTAGAGACTGGCATCAAGTTCCTAGCATTTTATCACACCACTTATTTCACGGGACATATGTTGATATGTTCTGTAATTTGATCCACTATTTTTTCCACAATATTTCCCCATACTATGCCAGTGACAGCAATATATGACAATCTGGCTCTGGGAACCTGGAAATACTATTGCAATGGACTGTTAGACGTTTTTTGCGCATGCAGGATCTTCTTCCAAGTTGTGAGATGTTCCCCAGTGTGTACCTTTCCAACATTAATATGGTGTTAAGAAATAAAAGGAATGTATGCCAAATTGTAACTGTTAATGGGCAATGATTTGCTTCCACTGACTTTACCAGTTTTTCTCTCTCAGAAAAAATCTTTAGTGTATATTTTCATTAGTATGGTATCCTCATAAGAACAGGAAAATTGAGACTATTTAATGTCTCTTGAAGAATGCTTTCAACTGCTGAGAATGGAGGGGAAAAGCCATGGAAGTAATTTGCTACTGAATTTCTTCATAATTACAGGGTTACGACACATGCAAAAACAATGAGTCTCCTTTTGAAATTTTACGTGGGTGAAAGGTGAAGACCGAGCTGAATTGGGTCACTTGTTTACTCTGACAGTGATGACAAGCTTGAATATATAATAATCAAGAGAAGCCAAGAGGCATATTGACATAAATGAAAATTAACACACCCTAAAGTTCAGAAAAGCCTAAAATTATTCAGTCTTTCTTTTTCCAAAATATTTTCTGCAGATTCTGGTAGCACCAGTAAAAACTGATAAAACACCAGTACAGCTTAATTTTTTCGTGCGCTTATAGGCTGTGTCTGTAGTAGTGCCCATTATGATAGCATTTTGTCTGTCTTGGAAAGCTGGCAATCAGTTAATGTTTGATAATAAACAAAAAATTCAGCTGAATTGATCCTTGGTGATATAGGAATAAGGTTTGTGAAGAAGCAGTTGAACAGTGTGTAATTGACATTTTAATCCACTAATGTTCTTTACCACACACAGGTAGGAAATTCTTTATTTTGAGGACAGTGAGGCACTGTAACAGGTTGCCCAGAGAAGTTGTGAAAGCTCCATCCCTGGAAGTGTTCAAGGCCAGATTGGATGAGGTGCTGAGCAACCTGACTGAGTGGAAGGTGTCCCTGCTCATGGCAGGGAGGCTGGAACTAGATGATCTTGAAGGTCTTGAAGGTCCATCTGACTCACACCATTCTATGACTCTATGAATTTCAGCTGAAATTAGAATCTCTTTGTCAAAAAGATGGTGAATGAATCATTATGAGCAGTTCAAAAAGCATCACAGAAGGCGTTCACATGTGTCTCTTAACAAAAGTAAAGATGGTGTTGATAGGATTTCCTCTTCCGAAGAAACAGAATTGTAAATCTTCATGGCCATAAGACACACCATTGTTTCGTCATTTTTCTCCTAGGTTTTTAGAAACAAAATATTCGACTCAACCTACAGGATTCATGTAGGTTCATGTACTTCATTTCCTGTTTTAGCACTGTAGAGATCCATATTGTGAATCAGCAAACTCTCCTGCTTTCTTTGGGTAGGAAAGGAGCCTTTTTGTGCTCAGATAGATTTAAATTGTAGGAGTCATCTTCTTGGGGATGAAGAAGAAGGTTTTACCAGGTTTTACAGAGTAAAGAATTAGAGACTCCATATAACCAACAGAGAGGTCTCTGAAGGCCCCCATGGTACCTGAGTTAATCCTGTTGACTCTTCGGTGAAGGTCAGTAAAGAGTTATTATTGACACTAGAGAACAGGGAAATTCAGTGAGCTCTTCAGAGTCACGCTGAGAGCTTTTAGACAAACCTTGTCTTAAATCCAGACTTCTGGGAGCCAGATAACTTCTGTACAAGATCTTCCTTATTCATCACCATGAAGACCTGAATTTGATTAAAAACTAATCTAGGTAGACCTATAATTATAATTAGGTATATTATTAGTAATGTATCTTGAGAACACCTTCCAGGTGATCAAATCAGACTGCGATCTCAACAGTGTTACTGAAAAAGAAAAGCATTAGAGAAAAGAACATCATTTGAGGCTGAAAAGGGTACCTGTTGTGAACCAGTGAATTAACATTTTCTTCTAGATAAAGTATAATGGCAGCATGCCCAGTTTGTGATGGTGAACAAAAGGATTTAATAGGTTTCTTTCGCCTCTAATTTTAAAAATGACTTATCTACTTTAACAAGATGGGGTTTTTTGACAAGGGCCAACAATAATGATGACAGATGTACCCTTTAAACTTACGGGGTTTTTTACTTACATATATAACATTTTTCATAGTATTAACAGTATCCAAAAATATGCTGAAAAGGTAATTGAAGCAAGTCTAGATCTGTCTGTCATATAAACTTGTGGAGTGCAAATATACACAGGATGATTATCAGTAGCTTAAGTGTCTTTTGTCGTAATGGCATTTAAGCCCTATTTCATGCGTTCTGAGGTTATTTTTAAAAATCTATCCTCTCAGAAGACAAATCACTTCTTGTGAATTGTTCAGCCATATGACCAAGAATTACTCTTTACCCTCAAAAGTCCTGCAGCTGTTCTAGCATAAAACTTAAAGTCAAGATATTGTAAATATCAGGAATAACATTGCAATGATTTGATTTAAAGTGTATTTGTTTACTTGTTAGGGTTCTCTACATTCCTAAAATATAGTTCTTACAAGCTATAACAATAACTAATTTAAGTAGCAGCTCAAAAAGGCAAAGAACTCAACTCTTTTTCATCCTTACTATGTTCGGTTTTCACTTTATGAAATCAAGTATGAAATGAAGCCTGAAGCACAAAGATTAAGAAATACAACTATACAAAAATGTAACCTTTCTCAGTATATGGTTTCCTGCCACTTCTGATCTGAGTATTCCTTTCCCACAGCAGTATATCTGTTTCTTTGCACAGACCTGTGGGCCGCAGGTTGATTTCTCAGCTATGGGAAAAACAGTAGTATTGAATCTAAGTACATTCTTTTTGCGACTTGCCTTACCTGCCTACACCCATACCGATACCCATCAGTCCTGCAATGGGATGGTCAGACAGCATGCAGAGAAATCTCTTTTTCCAGAAAACTCAGCCTAGCAGTAATTGTGGGTTTGTGGGAATAACTCTGTCACAAGAATTGACCTAATCAGAGCCTAAAGCAAAGAGCAAACATTCCATTTGCCTACACAGCTGCCTCTCGTCCAGCTGTCTCTGTCACCCTTGCACAAGTCAGAAGGAAAAACACGTCCTCCCAAAAGCAACTGCTGTTTACATATTTTGAAAATAACCAGGAGGCTTTGACTGTACTGATCCACAATGCTAAGTGTTGGTTCACAGCACAGTCAGGTAAAGACAGAAAAGGGAAGCAGGGGGAGATCCTGGAAGTGCTTCATCAAGAGCCTGAGAAGAAGGTTTGTTGAAATGGGAAAAATCCCACAATTATATTGAAGTTATTGAATACAAAAGTAAAGGCAGTTCCTAAGCTGGCAATGCCAGGAGGCAATTTTGATGGTAATTTCTGTATTATGATATCAGTTATTTAGAACTAGATACGTGCACTTCTCAAGATGGAAATCATATGATGAAAACAGAAGTTAAAGTTCATTTTTCCATATTAGTCTGTTTGTGATTTTTGAGAATAGGCTTTCTACTAAGCCCTCCTTTTGTCTCACTGGATGTGAGTAACAAGATTAAAAACTTCAAGGGCTCTTTCCTCAGCCAGTTTACATTTGAGTACAAGAGCTGAGGCTTTGGACTAAACTATTCAAAAGCTCAATTGTGTTTTAAAAATTCAAACAATCTTAATATTTTAATATTCCCCCTCGGGTTATTGAGAAAAATCAGATTTAATACTCAGCAACCATCTGATTTATATAAATATCTTATAAACTTTAACACTGGTGCCTTTGCACACTTAAGAGCCACATGGGATATGAGAACAGGGAAAAGTTGCAGAGAGAGTCAGTGGGAAAAGATCTGGTTTCTTAGTTATAAAGCAATAAAAAGCATGCATTTAAAATTACATATTTTAATATTTCACATTACCTGTACTGGATGCTGTGGAGAATGAGGCCGTGGGTTCTGAGCTTTGCATGTGCTTGTTGATGGTAACAAGTCCAGGTGGGGGGCCCTCGCCGTGTGCTCAGGCACTGTGTGGTCAAGCATGCCTGCTGAGGACTGAGGAAAATCATGCCTCTGAACTCGAACTCCATGACCACTCCTGCTTTTTATGTTATTAATATCCCTCATCTGTGTGGTTTACCATCAAGAAAGGTTACTGGGCTGCTGCTAACACTGATGGAAAGACAGAATTCATTTGATTTCATCAACTGACTTGGACAAAATTTCTCCCTGCATAGAGAGTTGATAGGAAATCAATGTACTGCAGAAGTTCCAGTTAAATCTTCAAAATAAACTGCAGGCTGGGGAACACAGGAGGAAAGCTGTGGGGATGGAAGCAAGAGGAATCAGAGAGTGGGGCAAGGTAAAAATGTGTTGGGCAAGGCTCAATGATAGCCATCCTGCAAGGATCCTAGAGGGTGTGGACACTCCCTGTGCTCCTCTGGAGATGGAGCGGAGAGCTGAGAGGTGTCTGAGGGGCTTTTGGCCCTGGGATAGCCCTGTAGTGGCCTGGGTGTGCAGAGGGAGGACAACATGATCTGTCATAAGGGAACTGAGGAAGGAACTCAAACCCATACCCTTATCTGATGTCATCTATTGCTGTATTACTTCACTGTATTGTGGAAGGATCTTTTTTCCAGGATTGACTGTGTTATCTTATGCTGTGAGAACCGGGGGGTGAAAGCAGGGCTCTGTGCTGAAAGCTGACATTGACCCAAGAGTGAAAAGGCAAAGAGCTGCAAGATGCCCACAGCCATGAGATGTGGTGAGAACCGAATCTCACAGCAGTTGTTTGACACATGCAAACCCCTGGCTCTGTTCAGAAGAACACTGCACCCCAATGTCGCTTTGGAAACTAAATGTATTTAAAGCCAAAAGAAACTGACTCTTATCGTAGAGCAAGTGTCTCCCCAGACTGCAGTGTAACAGTACAGCTACACTGGAGCCATGGTGCAGGAATAACTGGTGAAGCTTTCCTGTGATGACAAGCCCTCAGCTTGACACTCCCTTTGGAGCTCTCATGGCTGCAGAGGCAAGGAGACCCGAGAGAGAGGCACACTGAAAGGCAGGAGCAAGGGGCAGCCTCTGCACTGTATCCTCCTCTCCTTCCACTCATCTTGGACAATGTCACCATAGAGGGACCATCACAGGATCACCAAAAATAAATAAAAAAAACTTTAAAAGTTATTTAGTTCACCCTCCTCTACCCCTTTCAAAGGCAGGATCAAATTTAAATCAACTCTTGAGAGATGCTTGTTTCCCTGTCCTTAAGGAATTTCTAGTTATGGACAGTGCACATTTCTTTCATAATTTGTTTCTGTCTTTTTTCAGTCTTTACCATTAGACATTTTTTCCCCAATATCCCAGTAAACTAGGAAATTTAAGCTTATCATTTATTTTAGCAGACAGAGAAGCACTTTTTCCCTTCCTCACTAAGGAACATTTCACATGTTTGAGGCCTCTAGGACATCTTCCAGAAGCCTCCTTGACTCTAGACTGGGAATGGCAGGCAGATGGCAAATTACTTACACAGAAAGCTTATGCATTGGACTATTGCATCCAAATCTGTTAATATAACACAGATATAACAGGATAATCCATCAGAAAGAAGCCCTCTACTAGGAACAATGATTTTAATGGTGAAATTGAGCAAAAAGTAAAAATTAGAAGAATCCAATAATTTTATTGAACTCTGTGCTACAGAACTGACCTTAATCTGATTTATAGAACTTTTCTTTTTGTTGTCAGTGAAAGAGTGCTGTATGATCCATAACTTCAGACTAACAGCTGAAGGGGCTGGGAGTGGCAAGGCTTAATTCTGATAAATTACTGCTCCATGACCCATTTTGTATGTGCCACTCTTGGTGGAGACAGACGTGAAAATGGAAGAGGTGATTTGCACATGGGCCAAGCCTTTTGTCCCATAAGAGTGTTTTAGAAATAGAAAATGTCCAGATGATTCTCAAAATAGGCAAAATATTTATTTTCTATAGCTTCTTAAAGTCTCAGATGTGTCTATGTCTCACTGCACACTGAGACCTAAATTCACCCCCTCTGACTGAATCATCAAACTGAGCTCTCCTATACAGGCAGTACAGAAATATGGGACCCTCCAGAGAGATGCAGGAAAATCATTCACTAATTGCCCATTGGCTTAATTGAGGAATTAAAGGCAATTTTATTCCTGACTTTGTCACTTCAGCCAACTCATAGCTCTAATTATGTAGGCCTATGAGAGGAATTTAAGGAATATGATCTACAGACACTGTTGAGGCCCGTAGTCTACACACAGTGATCCCAACAACATTTTTCTGCATACCTTGTTCTGATTCCTGACCATAGCTTTTCTATACTGACTGAAGCTGAAACTTACCAGTTGCTCTGTTTTCTCTACTACACTGTATTTATGATACAATACACCAATCCAAGCTTTTTCTTCTACAGTAATGTTGGCATTTTGAGCAACCTGAACAGAAAAACAATTATGAAACAACAGAAAATAGAAACAATTTTAAAGCAAATTTCCCTCTTTCTAGAAGGAAATGTAGAGAAGAAATTAAGACATACAGTTATGTAAGCAAAGAAACAACTTTTATAGGGATTGTCAACAGGTATAATTGGGCCTGAGAATCCACCTTCAAAGCCTGAGACTAATTTACTACAGGCAGGAGACCTGTAAAGGAATATGGAATTTCCCACAGCAAGGTCACCTCAGAAGCTCTCCATGTTGACAGCAACCCAAAAACTTTGCCACCTGGCAATCACTTCAGTGACTTGTGCAAAATAAGTAGATAGTGTCAGCTCAGTTTCCAGATGTAAGGTGGCCACAGTGTGGAAATCTCCATTAAAATTAACAGTAATTGGCAGCCATGCCAGCAAGGCCTCAGATCTCTCCTGAGAGCTGGGCAGGGATGGGAAGAGCACCTTCAGTGTACAGTCACTGATAAACAGCTTGCACCCAGCTGGCTGTGCCTTGCTGGTCTTACAGTAGAGTAGCCAGTAATGTCCACACAATTTGTTTACAAATGCGAGATCTGAAGTATTAGTCTTTATTTCCTTTTACAGCATTTATTTCTCAACACCCTGAGTACCTGCACAACATTTTTACTGTAAACATCATTGTCGTGAAGAAATCCTCATTTTACGTATTCCCAGCACTTAAGAGGAAGAAAAGACCAAATTCAAACAGCTGTCCTAAATAAAATACAACACAGACGCGCAAATCTGACAGGGAATTTGGTTAGCAAGAGCATTACTAAGATAATACAGGGCATATTTTTTTTATAGCTGGGATGTGTCTGCTGAGGCAGCGGAGTCAGACCCTGCTTGGACAGCAGATGGTGTCCTACTGTAACACTAAGCTCCAGTGCTCAGAGAGGAATCTTAAACCAGCCTTTAAAATACTCTCCAATTTCCATTTAATTACTTTAATTGGCTTTATAGGCTATGTAATAAAAATGATGGATCTGTTTAAGCACTAGGCTGAATTAAAAAGTTTAGTGTGTCAAAACCAGTGATTTTGAAATGTATGTCCCATTTCTACGATTTTTTTCCAATACTCAAATGAACTTTGAAAAACATGATCATACCATTTAGGTGCCTGAGCAGTCCTTTTAAAAGGGGCCACAGACAAATAACTATTAAGAATCCCACTGAGTGACAAGGGAGTCAAATGCCTCCACTTTTCTGTGCCTTAAGATGTTCTCCTTACGGTATAAGTAATCTCCATATAATAATGAATAGCCTAAACTTGCCATTGTTCCAGTAAAGGCAATGCAAAGACTTATGAGCCTTCATGAGAAAGGACCACTTTTTTTCTTCCGTGCTGTATAGCATCTTGAGTAGTTTAACAACTTGTACAGTGAGTATCTGGTCCCTACTGTAGCTCTCAGATACCAACAGTACAATTATAACTCCACAGGACTTAAATTTATTCCTGATAAATGGCATATGGTTGATGTAATACTAAATCTAAAGGAATAATTTCATGCTTTCAGTCTGCAGCCAAAGATATTTTTCCTTATGTGGTTTTTTTTCCTGATCTTTGGGTTCTGCAGAAGTTCCCAGCACTTCGTGACTAATGAGGTGAACTGGGTGGTGAAGAGAACCTGTTACATGAAGAAGCTTCAAGTCTGCTGAAGCCCCTGGACTTCAGGAAGTTGGTAGGTAAAAGTGAGAAATCCTTACAAGATTTCCAGTTTGAGGAGCCCCTCAAAGTGCTGCACAGAACCTGAGTCATGACTAAGTCTGGTCTGAAAACCCTTCTCCAGATTGTCCAAATCACAGCTGTGGTCACTGTGGGGTCTATGCATTGCGACAGACCGGTGTGACTCAGCTCAGTGATATCTAGAGTTTGCAAGCCTAGATTGGATTTACTGTCGCTGGGAGGGCAAAATTTGTTGGGAACAGTTTTATCATTCATACTTGGAGGTGATGAAATCTTTGCCTGCTGGAGCAGATAATCACCATCTTGTACAGCCAAACCCAGGCTGGGACAGTGGAGTCATAAATGGTGTTATGCACACAATCATCACTGAACCTTTTTTTTTTTTCCACACAGAGACTCTTGTAAAATTCTACTCTCGTTTTGCTTCTTTCAGAAGAAAAATATTATTCCTCTAGCTCCAAGTTACAGGAGTAGTCTCACTAATCTGGTGAGATTCTTCACACAAGAAAGCACTCTGGACCTGATGCCTTTGAGAAATAAATTAGGAGTATCTGTATGAATGAGATACCTGGTTTTCAGAAAATGCTTTTATTTTCTTCCTCATCCCTGATATGACAGAGGATGCAAGGGTCAATATTCTCCAAGAACATTTACATAACTTCTTCAAAAGCAATAAAGTGATGAAACCCAAAATCTGCAAATTGTGGTGATTTGTAGTGCTTTGATTTATAGCCCTGTTGGGTTTGGAGTGAATGATTTCTACAGAGACCAGTCCCTCTAATCGGAATTTTACAAGAAACGGATGTGCTAAAAGAAACAGAAAGCTAACAGGGCTTCTGGTTACATTTTCAGCCTGATTTATAGAGCTGTAAAACTCTCTGTATCAGGGAGCTGACACCAATTTCTAGAAAGCTGTGAACATTTGTTTCCATCTGATTTTCCTGCAGGGCTCCTAGGCCCACTCCATTCCCAAACAACCCCAGTGAAATCCATGCCAGGTGTTAGAGAGTGCGGGACACTGGTGACACAAGTGAGCTGGCAGCAAAGGAGAACCAGTCGTGTAGCTAGTCCTGGGAATGTCTGTTTTGGGGACAGAAGTGTACTTTTAAGGAATCAGGAAAGGAAAGGGAGCTGAGGTGGGAGCAGGCGTTACCAGGGTTGAAATGGCTAAGGGAGGCCTGATCTGGCACAGCAAGAGATGCTGTAGAACTGAGCAGCCCCTGGTTGAGGACAAGCAGGTGCAGGAGGCAGATGGCCAAGCCTGGAGCTGCAGCAGCCATGCCACTGCAGCAACAACTTGCATCCTGATACATGCAAATGCCACCTGCATGTGGATGCATTCAGACAGCAGAAGAGCAAGGTTGTGAGAAAAGGAAGAACTGGAGAGAAAATGGCAGCAAGCCAGGGACTGCAGGTGCATTCTAGTCAAGGCTGCAGCCTTGGTTAGTGCCCACGCCGCAGCACGGGGATGTGGTAAGACTGGCCAGACAGGCAGAGAAGTGCCGTGAGCAGGCAGACGGTGGCAGGAGAAGTGCCATGGCTGCTCTCCTCTGGAAATCTCACCAGAGCTGGGCTGCAGAAGGAAACATGCACTTACAGATGGTGCCCATGGCCATTTATGACAGCAAAATTCCCCAAGGAGAACCAAACCAAACTAGCAGATCCACCCAGCCAAGTGCAATGCCCAAGATGAAGAAGAGACAGTGGTGAGGAGCAAGACAGGACATGGGTCAGGACAAGGATCAGGAGAGGAAAGATGTGAGTGAACTCTTAGGACAATGGTGGGTAGATCACTGAGAAATGTCCTCTAGACTCAGGCTGTGATTCACAGTAAAACATCCATCTGCCTCCGTGAGGATGCTAAGCTATTTGACCCACAGCAGGGAAAAGCTCCACAGCTTGGATATTTCCAGTTCTGCTTCTTCTGATAGCTAGAAGTGTGTAGAAATGTTTGGCTTGCAATTTCATGCCTGAAAGGAAGATGATGTAAAGGTTCAAACAAAATGATCTGAGGTCTCTTTTGAAAAGGCAAGCTGTTCCCTTCCAGAAAACAAATTATGTGTCAGTCACAGGTTTTCACAGGTGCTTGAACTAGTATTCTATCCAAAGAGAGTTACAGAAGACTTAAGTGAAAAGGAAAATAGAAAATTACTTTAAACCAGCACTTCTAAGCCTAGTGGATCTTCAGATCCATGGACCTGATCGTTCTTTGTTCTCAGGCCCTCTACACTCAAGGGCACTTAGCAGGGTGCCCAGTTGTCAGAGGTGTGGGGATCAAAGCCTGAGATATTTGTGTGTAGGCTAACAGGCAGCATAAAATGGTAGCTTCTGCTGACATAGCATTTAAGAAAATGTTCTTACTTTGTTTTGTTGTTTAAAGAAACCCTATCAAGTTGCTTTACTGTATAAATTTTTAAAGTATTAAATACATTATTTTATAAAATGGTTTAGTAGTATGTCTGAGTTATTTTGGTTTTGGAGTGTCAAATCAAAAAAAACCGATAATAATTAGTAAACCGAGAAGCATTTTATTGCATGAAGTGCAGCTCCAAGGTTTATTACCACTTTCCTAGGATTTACTTCTTTTATCTAAAAAAAATGTATGGGTGTCTTATATTAATCATAAAGATCAATCTTATATGGAGAAGCCCTGATCCAGCAAATATATATGCTTATAAGTAACTTAGCTGCATGAGTAACTTTGTATAATTCAGTGGGTGAGGGAGAAGCTGCGATCCATGGAGCTCCTAGTGTGGGTAAAGTTATTCATGGGCACAACTGTTTGCAGGACTGGAGCCAAGTATAACACGTATACAAATTCCCATCTAGAAGAAAAGGCAAATGAATACATAGTAAAAAGCAATTACATGATATTGAATGTTCTAACAACTATATATTCTACAATAAGTGCATGGACACAATTATGGGTTCAAAGATGCTCAGGACCTACCCATAATTGATGAATAATAAATGGAGAGGTGGAATGAAATGGAGAAGTGAGAGGAACACACTGTAACTCTCTTCATGTCTGAGTTTCTCTGTGATTTAGGTGTTTCATAGATGCAATAAGTATACACAGGAAATATGCAAAAAAAAAAGGGGGGGTTGCACTCGACTACCACCTTTGGACACTGCATGAAGTTGTTGTCTAAAGAGAACTTACTTTGGTCTCTCAATATGTTTTAGAGCACCTAAGGCAGATGCTTTACAGATGCTCAGTGTGGTCTGTAAGTGAGAAGTAAGCATCTCTAAAGATTAAAAAAAGCTTTCTGCCACCCTCAGGATGCTGACACAGAAATTACCTATGCATTTTCTATCAGGTAACCACTAGCCAGAACATTAAGGCAGAGCCAGGTCTCTCCATTTCCTTATTCACCCTGGGAAACCCTTGGCTGTGCCCTGTGTGCTGCAGAGGTACATGGCTCCTGTGGGAGAAGGGGGCAATGCTTCGGGCCCCAGAGGGGGAAGAGGACGCTGCCCTGGGAGGTGGGTGTGTTGGCTTTGAACTCTTCGTGGAGGGGAACCCTGCTGGCTCTCAGCTAGGGCTGCTGTGCTCTGCTCCAGATGTACAATTTCCAGAAAGTGATGCTGGCTGACCTCCCTGATGTGGAATTCAGCACTTCCCAGCAATGGAGTGCAGGTTGAGGGCCTTCACATCCTCACTACAAGCTGAGCTTCCGTGGGAGAGAGTCGTGTAGCTGCTGAGTTTCTGGCTGTTAGGAGGTGCTGTTATGCCTTCAGGAAGCTGTGTATTCCAACACAGGAGCACCAACTGCTTCTAGATAGCAGAAAGCATGTGAAATTACTCCCTAAGATGCAGGCACCTGGAGTTTACCTGTGCTCCAGGACAAGCAGAATCCAAGTGGCCATCAGGTCTCCCACAAAGCCAAAACCCTGCAACTGGGAGAGACTGGATAATTTCCTTTTTGGCCTGTCCTCCTCATTAAAATGTGTGTGAATACCTTCAGTCCCCCTGGGCCTGGCTGTGGAAGCATTAAACACTCTGCAAGTTCTCCTTATGAATTGCCAGTAAAATAGATGGTTTGCAAATGTTTATGTTCCTGCACTTATTTTGCCCCTACGAGAAAAATGCTGCTGCCAAACATAATACAATGCACCCAATGTCTTCTACAGTGTTCTTGCTGCTGTTCACTATAAAATGCATCTTGAGGGGTGTGTTTATACCTGTCCACCTCCCTGCCCCCAGCTGTACTTTGGCAATCCCTACACGGAAGAGGTTGTGTTTGCTCTGTTTACACGCTAGACATTCACTTCTGTTCCACTGCAGGCTAACTGCCTGTTTTTCCTTTGCATTGGCTTTTCCCATTCTTATTTCTCTGAGTTTGCTCTCCTCTCTGGCTGAGCTTGGCTGTCTTACATCCTGCACATCTCCTGAAAGTACTTCCAGCTTGGATGCTGCCGCAGTGTGGCAGGAATACTATAAAAGTTGCAGTTATTTTGCCAGCCTTTCTTCCTGGTGCATGCTGGGGATGCACACAGCTGATGACTGGGTCTTTTGTTCAGATATATAATATCTAAAGTATACAAATGCTTCCTTTCTGTCTGCACAGGAGGAAAAGAACACAAACAAGCGTTAATGAGTCCTTCTTCTTCATTTGCAAATAGAATTTAAAATAGAAGATCCTCTTCATATCAACATAGAGTTTTGTGATGGGGCAAGTGCCACAGTTTCCGTGGTGGCATTGTCACCTTACAGAGTTCAGTGTGCTCTGACTTTTTAACCACTTTTCCCTTGACACTACCATTTTGCCAGTGCAGCCATCAGCAAAGGTCATAGCTCTAAATCTCATCAGGCAACTGATGCAGGCTTTAAAATGCCATGAAATGTTTTGTGACACATAGCCGAGGGGAATGAGACTGTGGGCTATGGGAGAAACGGGGAATAGGGATAATGAGGAACAGATAAGCTAGTACCACCTCTGGAAGCCTCAAAATGTGAAGCCACATCTTCAGGCACAATACAACCACTTCACAGGTTAATCAGGTGGTCGTTACAGGCCTGAACGTGCACATACCTGAATAATCAGTGGTGCTGCTGCCACTGAGTTTATATTCAGGCTAAACACTCACACAGCATGCAGGAAGTTTCATCTGAAAGGAACAGCCAGTAAAAGTAAGGGTTAATCATACCTGCAACAGAGAAAAGCTTTCTACTGGATCATCCAAAATAGTGCCCCTTCTGGGGATTTTCCCCCTTTGCGCAAGAATTGCTTTACTGTTTTTTGAATGTGAGCTAACTTTGCTTATCAGTACCCAAAAAGCAAGCCCCTGCAGGGTCCCCGTTGACAAATGCTGCAAGGCAGTCCTGTCCTTTCCTCTGCTCTGAATGCAGTAATTAGAGAGATGCAATTTTCCAGTAGTGCTTGACAGCCTACATCAAAGGCACAGAAACTGTTTCTGGACATTGAAAAGATAAAATTCTAATACTAACTGATGCCTCCTTCAGTTTTTATTGCAGTTCAATGTAAACAGATGCTGCTGGTTTTGAAAGCATATGTTCAGATCTGTCAAAGTGTATGCATGGCAGCGGTGATATCTGCTGTAGCAAAGGCTGATATTCGCCATCATGTGCACATACTTGATTCAATCATCTCTATGGCATCAGCTGTATGTGTGTGCTTACACGTCCACGGATGTCTGTCTTTGCATGTGCATGAATACAAACACAAACACATGCATATGAACTAAATGGAAACTGTAACCCAATCTTAACCAGAGGTTTAAATTAATCGTAATACATACACACACTTACAAACATCGGGCTATATTTAACTTTCACATAAGCAGTGTAGATCTATTATCTTCTGAGGAGCTCTGCAGTGTATGAGTCAGCCCTAAAGCCTCTTAGTTAGCCTGTGGAAAGATGCCACTGACTTTATTGGGCTTTGGATCAGTCTGAAACCAATGGTTAATTGTCTCGTATAAAATAACTTTCCCTTCCAGCAAACTTAAGATAAACTTAGATTCTAATTCCAACAACTCCATAATTTTTTCCAAACAAATTCCTTATGGAATGGAAATGCCCATTCTTGTTCTGGGCATTTTTCAGTGCTTTCGTGTTTCTTTGTTTTGAAAATTGATGCAGTCATGTTAAACATTATGCAAGCTTGAAAAAGATCACAGTCTCCAACTATGCAAAGAGAAATTCTCATGCATACATAGCTCAGAAATAAATGTCATTAGAAACTTCAAACTTGGCTAGTATTAAAGCCATCTTTGAGGAAGTGGGAAAAAAATCACATTTGGAGAAACTGGGCCTGGTGTTTTAGAGAGTAAGAATAATTTAGGATTACATGTCCATCTCAGCTTTCTCATTTTATTATATGCCCTGTACAATTTTCTGTTGGCTTTCCAGGTTCTTTGAGATGGATTTATTTGACTATGTACTTGAAATATGCAACTATTTAGAGGGAAAATTAGCATGCCTGCACGGGTCTTCTTGAATTAAAGGGAGAACGGTCTGAAGATCTACATTTGAACTCTGAGCTATTAAAGCCAGAAAGTTCATCCTAATTCAGGTATCTTAGGTGACAGAAATTTTTAAGAAACAACTCTTGCAGAATCTTTTGACTGCCAGTCCTCCTTTGAGTAATCTCTGAATTAAAAATCTGAGTTAGAAACTCATGGCTAAGATTTCTGAATGTAGATTTTTTAACATACAGTTAATATTTAAGCTGTCTTTAAAAGTAGCGTGGCTGTGCTAATCACTAAAAACTTCACATTTGGATCATTATTTATATTGATATCATTGGTATCTGATACAATCACTGCCATGGAGACATTGTGCTGCTTTCTGGCACTATAGGCTCTCCACTGATAGGCATCTCACGAGGTACTAGAGTTTGGGTTCCTTGATAAGAAGTGATAGAGAACATTTCTGTTCAATTACATACAGTCTGCATACTCAGGTGGGTGCCTACAGTCCTAATTTGAGGCAATTAATATTTGAAGTGCTAAATTGTTTTGAAAACCACTGAATCATATTTCTCTCTCCGTCTATTCCAGTCCCACACCATATGTATTGTGTTTTGCAACCCAGTGTTTTGTTTCATAAATAGAATTAGGTGTGTATTGTTTATGTAGCCTCCTACCAAAGGAGAAGATTGCCAACGTCACAGAAAGAAAAACTTCTGGTCAGACTGACAACATCTACGACATCCCGCTGTCTCTTCTTGTGGTATACCACAGACTCGGTCTTCACAGTAAGTCCAAAGCTCATTACGAGGTTTAGAAAAGCATTTATGGCTTTTAGTGAGTACAGTGTGAGGAGCAGATGCTCCCCAGGACTAATGCACACAAGCTTGCCATAATGCGAGGGCAAGACTCAGAGCCTCCACTCCCTTGCTGATGTAAATGGGAACAGGGCCATTGGCTTACATCTAAAGGCAATGTAATGTTAGTCAATCACCCCTTGAGTTTTAAAGCATCCTTACTTCGGTATTTGTGTTAGCTGATATTTGCATAATAATGCCCAGTGCACACAAAACATTGCATCAGAAGAAAGTTGCTCCTTCCCTCCAGCTTATCTTATGGAAATAATTCTCTTTTCCCCCATTCCTGAGAGCTTCCCCGCACCACTCGCAATCTTCCAGCTAACATATTTTTGCCATCTTTTGCTACCAGGTCTCTTTCCCTCATTCTGCCACTTCCTTTCCCTCTGACATGCAAATGGAGCCTGAATTATAGCAAAACCTCTAAATAATTGCCTCACCTGAGTGGTCTTTCTACTCTTACGCTGGGCAACAACAGTGATGGTCAGAAGGTTTCGAATGTGTTTGTGGTCGTAAGGTACCTCTTTCTCCAATAGACATCATGTGCACACCCCACCCTGCCTGTTGCTGTATGGCCGATACAAAACCCAACGGAAGCATTGCTCAATTAGGCTGAAATTAATATTTATTTTGGGCTGCATCTTTTTGTGCCTGGGTGCCTGAACCTCAGGTCTACCCGGTGCTAATCACGGTGACCCCGCTGCCCCGTTGTCTGCCCCAGCTTCGATGAGAATGGACCAAAGACAAAGAAACAATCTCAGATTTTAAGCATTGCTCCTACAAAACTCTCTCCCCAAGGTTCGTCTCACAGCTCACTAGCAAGGCCTGTACTATTTCAGTGGGTAGCTTTGGCGGCTGTATGACATACGCAAGAGATTTGTTTCTCTTCTACCAGGCTAAGCAAGGAGAAATGCAGAATGTTGTTGAGACCACCGTGAGAATTGGTTGTGGGCCGAGGGGACTTGGTCGCACACCGGGCAGCAGCGCACGAGTAAACCGGCTCCAGGCACTCAGGTCCCGGGAGGAGTTTGGCTCCGTGCGCAGTGGGATCCTCATCTGCGCCACTTCCCCAGATGAAAAGAGCTTTGCACGGGGGGTTTATTGCTCATTCCTGGTCACACGAGGGCGATTGGGTCCAGGTAGCTGCCTCCTCGCTTTCCCTTTAATCACTGCAGGGTGGGAACCGGATCCGGCCTGAAGGGATAAAAGATCTCTGAGATGAAGAAGTACAATGGAGCGGAGTTAATGTCGATCGGTTTACTGCTGTAAGCAAATCACTACCACATCTCTCTGTGCAGCATGTTACAATTTACAACTCGTAGTTAAATGAGTCAGAACTGTTGCTTCTCGTTCTGCCTCCAGCTTCTCCTGCCATAGAGCTGGACAGACAATGGGTCCGTGTTGCAGAAGGGGCCTCGGGCCAGCCCCAAGGAGCTGTTTTGCAATGCCCATTATCGCAATGCCTCATTTTTAGGCTCCCTGCTGTGGAACAGATTGCTCAGGCCGGGGACAGACACCACTGTGCTTCACATAAGGTGTGGAGTGAGTTAAAAGCTAACAAAAGAAAATTTCAGAGGTCCACATACTCCTTGGGTTAGAATATATATATATATTCTACTATAGATACATATAGATATAGGTATAGATATAGATATATTTTGTATAGATGACACAGATATAGGTAGATGTAGAGAGATATAGATATAGTGAGGGCCAGCACTATGAAAGGCAGGAAGAAGGTGTCTCTGTCACAGACTCCCTTACAGTTCAGTGCAGAAGTCACATCAGCCTGCTTTTTGTAAAGAACTAGAGAGTGAGTGAACTACCTCATTGCATCCAGGAACTCATTGGGTACAGCGTATCATATTCCAAGCAGTGGGAGACTTACTCACCAGTCACCACTCTGCTGGATTTAATTTGGATGGCCCCATGACTGCTCTGAGGAGTGTCTTGGTCTTAAGACTGCTTATGCTGCTGCTTTCTCTTGCTCTCTCTGGACACTTCCATGTCTAATATAAAATCAAATGTATCATTGAAGAGATGAAGAACAACAACCTCTGAGTCTCCAATAAGCTGGTGATCGGTATTTTCACTTTGCATACAGAATGCCTGAATTCAACTGTTTACCTAAATTCAGGCGGTACCAAGGAGTTAGTGGCAAGCATCCCACTTCCTCCTAAAGGTGTCCAGCCAGTTTGTTCAACAGACTTTTCACTTCCCAGATTTTCAGGAAGAAGGTCTGATGTGAGTCAGGAGACTCGCACAAAATGATGAACTTGGATTAAAGCTTATGAGCAGTATTGAGAAGCACTCACCCTCTCCCCTTCCCCTGGCCTTTACAATGGGCAAGTTAGGCAGTTTCCCTGTTTTGCCTCTGATTTCTTAAGGTTCTCTTCTCAGGCACAATCCTGATCAGCAGGAGGCTGCTGCTGCGCCTAACTCATTTGCTGAATTTAGCCTGCCCTAACTTTGGAAAGAAAGCTTTTAGTCTCTGAATTCGCTTGGCCACTACGGAAAACGTTCGATAAAGTATTCAACGGGGCACCGATTCGTGTTTCAAGTGAAAGAGCGAATTCGGAAAGAAACCCCCAAACCACGAGAAATTCAGAGCAGATGACAAATGTACGATTTAACCAACTATTTGCACAGCAGGTTTGCCCGGTAGTCACCTTCTCTGTAGCTAAAACTGAAAGAGAGCCTTTCCTTGCTTTTTAAGCTCTCAGCCGTCGCTGTGTGACACTTCGCCTCTCTGCCACAGCCGGAGCCGGGCGCGATGCCGCGGCGTTCCCAGCCGGGGCTCTCGAGCTTGCACGGAGCCGGTGCCGGGAAGATGCGCCCGGGGGCTGCCCCTGTGTACTGGTAACGGAGCCGTTCCCCTCCCTTGTGGGAATAAGAGTAGAAAAATGGCTTCTCTTTTATTTTTTATGTGTTTCTGGGCGTGTTTGCTTCCTCTCCGTGCTCTGGCTACTGTGAGCTGTGTTTCCGACGCTCCGCGGAAAGAGTCGCACCAAGGCGCTATCGCTTTCCCACGGCAGAGTCAGCCCCGGCTGTGAGCCCGTCGTGGGACGTGGATATGCTCGGGGCCCCTCTGCTTTCTCTAGTCTGTCTGCCGAGGCTCTCTAGGAGTGCGTGTGGAGATATGCATGGAGGGGAGGGGGGGGGGGTACCGGCGTGACTGGGGGAGGGCAGCGGGGGGGGGGGGGGGTATTAGGAAACTTTGCT
>VZRR01003135.1:945989-1088323 GCA_013398015.1 Oreocharis arfaki
CCCCCGCCACAGCCGCGCCGTGCCCCGGGCGCTCCGCGGGGCTGCACCGGGCCGGGCGCTCGGCGGGGCCGCGCCTCGGGCACCGGGCTGGCCGGGAGCCTCTGCCCAGCGCGGCACGACCCGGCCCGGCCCCGAGAGGCCGCCAAAGTAGAGAGCCGTGCTCGAACGAATCGCTGCCGAAGGAAAATTATTAAATGCGCAATTAGCCTCTCAGCATTCCTTCCAGGGATTTTTGCTGTTGGGGAGTACCCGAAGGAGAGAAAAATTAAAGTTAAAATAAAAAGTAATGCCCTAAACCAGGATAAAGCAGTTAAGAGAAAGAATAGGCCGGCGACGTGAATGTGAAACAAAGTTTAACCACCCCTCCTTCTTCTCCCCATGCGTAAGATGGAAACCTTATTACATGATTCACTGTGAATCACTAGATTGAATGCGATCATTATGAGTGAATGATAGTCGGAGCTCTGCTGGCCTTTTCTTTCCTAGAGGCAAAAGTATAAAATATGAAGGATATAAATGATCTTCTCTCTGCTCTCTCATAAAGGACATTCATTCAAAACCGCACTCTGTCTCTCTCCCAATTGCTTTGGTGCCCACGAATTCCACAACGATCAAGGTAGATTTTGACAAGCCGCAGTTTATTTGTCTTTATGTCCTTGTTTATTGGCAGAATATCATGAAATGTAATTTGTCCCAAATTCTTCAAGATGAGAAAGTAGTTTGTGGTTAAAGGAGTCCATGCCAGTACTGCCAAGGCGGTCTCCGATGCTCAGAGCAAGTTCATTATCATGCTATTTTACAGCATTTCCATATTTACTCCTCATTTTTCAGGAGTCTTTTACATATCGTTGCATAAGAAAAAGATTTCGACAGTTCTAGTTATGCGATTTCCTAGGTTTTTTTACAGGCAGAGCCAGTTTACAAAAGCTGTATTGTTTGACTGAGGTCTGCTTTTCCATTTGGGGTAATTATTGTATTCCCAGTCTTCTTCTAATCATTTGCTCACAAGGACAGGTTTTTTTTCCCCTCGCCTTTTGAAGAAGATGAAATACCCCAAAGTTGCAAGACTATTGAAATAATCCTCCCACTTCTTTGCCTATTGTGTAAAAGCTATTTCTTACATCTCCCTAAATTGCTGGAAAATATGTGACACAAAGGACCATATGAAAACATACAGCACAGTAGAAATGCATGTCACCGCATTTTGAAAAAACTCTGCAATCCTGATCTAAGCCTGATCCCGCTAGAGGGGTGTGTGCAAATGGAGGGGGGGACCAAACACAAAACAAAACCACTTTTCAGAAGGAAACATATTTCAGCTCTATAATAATCAGCTCCTGAGGAAAGAATGTCCTTAGAAGGAAAAATGAAGTGAAAGCAATGCCTGTGTGCATCAGGCTTGCCTGTGCAGAAGGACTTCTCCTCCAGCTGCTGCCTGCAGCTGCAGAGGTGGAGGAGGGCCCTGAGCCACGGCCTCACAGGCAGACAGTGGCTCAACCTGCCCCACGGCGGTGGAGCTTGGCAGGTCTCCTCTTTCCAGAGCCCCTTTTCCACCTTCCTGCTGGTGTCACACAGCCAAGACTGCTTCTCCCCCCTGCCTTTAATTTGCATCTGTAAAACCAGAGTCCCAAAAATATCCCTCTAAATTCACAAGGAACAGGTTTGGGGAAAATGGCTTTTTTTTCCTCTACTGAGATGGTTCAAAAGAGATTGCCTTAAGCCAAAACCTGCCACTTGGGAAAACATACATTCATGCAAATATGTATAGAAGGGTTTTAATTTCCTTGTGTAAAGGGAACTACTGCTAAACAGCAGAGTAACTGGTGTCGGGTATCTTCCAGACTCTGTCAATTGAGACACAAAGCATCATCACACTCCTGCAAATATCAATGTCATCCTCAAGTATTTGGAATTGTCCTGATGATATGTAACCCCCTTCTTAGGAACTCCAGTGCCTTATTATTTTGGCGATGGGATCCTACCACATCCTTTTGCTCAGTGGCAACCAATCGCTAGAAGTGATACTGGGAGCTACACCATTCTAATAAATCAATATATCCAAACAATTTCACTGCCAGAGGAGGAGGAAAAAAAATCCCAACTATTTTGTAGGGAAACTGAACTTGTCTTTTAGAAAGCTTATGCTCCTTACAGACTTTCCATCAACCACAAGCATAGTCATAATCTAAAATGTTCCTGGCTTGCCCGCTGCTGGGCTGATTAGCTTTTGGAACAGGAGAGATAACATTTCTAGTCGTTGGTCTGCCTTTTGCTGCCTCCATGTTATTCTCAGTATATGTGGTTTTGATATTATTTATGTAGCAAGTGTGGGCTCTCTTGGTGTTGGGTCACTTTGCTTTTCAACAGCGGAGGTTTTTTCTGTCTCTCAAAGCAGGACTGATTTCAGCCCCTCAAACAGCATCAGACTTCTTGCAATCCACGGTTTTAAGGTGCAACACCTCCCATGCACCCCCCAGCCCTTGCAGGGGCAAGCCCAGGCCATGGGTGGCTGTGGGGTGCCCAGACCAGGTGCGCAGGCTGCTACCCACCTACCCCTCCCCTGTCAGCAGCACGGACCACAGTATGGAGGAGGATGATGTCCTGTCATTGGGGCCAAACTCTGCCAGTTTGGAGTGGCACCAGTGGCACCCAGGCAGTCTGTGCCCTGCTATTAATGGTCGTATTACCCTTGGATGGATTTAAGTCCATTTGATATTTACTTCTGAAACAAGATAACACAGAGACACAAGGAGGAGGCTCTGACAGCAGGCAGAGCAGGGGCACATTCAACACAGAATTAGTTATCTCTCTGAGATTTGCTGGTGCTATTTTGCAAGTCATTTCATTTGTTTTACACAAAAGTCTCCCATGAGAGTCTATCCTGTACTAGCTACTAAGTGCAGCTGGAAACCCTGGCAGTAGGTCGCACACACACACACACACACTTTGCATCCTGACTCCCACACTGTGGTTGCTGGGGCTTGGATGTGGGGGCAAATAACAACTCACTTGACCCAGCAGTAGCTATTTACAGAAAAAATCATGTGCAGCAGCCTCACAGGTAAATTCAAGTCCTTCTCTCTAGCGAGCACAAGTAGCTAAATGTCAGTGATGTATAAATCCAGGCACAGAAGAAGAAATGCCACAGGAGTGTACACAGACGTGGCAAGGAAGGGAAGCAGTGCGTTCACTGATAGTGACAAGGAACACCTCTATTCCAGCGGAGAGTTTGAAAAATAAGGGTAGGAGGGAAGGAGGAGAAGAAAAAGCGGAGAAAGGAGTACCACAAGCATCTTGGAAAGTCACCGGAAGCTTTGTTCTTAGGAATAAATCTGGCTTCTTGTGATCCCCTTTCAGCAGTGCTGGCTGAGAGCCAGCTGGGTCCCCTGGAGTCCCCCTGGCCTTTTTGTCTGGAGCCTGGGAATCTGTCTAGAGCACCAGGCTGGGGGGACCAGACTTGTATTTGCAGGAGGGATAGGCTTAGGCAGTGGCCATGTAGAGGAAAGGGGTTTGCAGTCCTCAGACCTTTGGGAAACCTTCCCCAGGGCTGGTGGGTGGGCAAGGGAGTTTTCCCTGCTTTGGGGGCACTCTCAAAGGAGGTGTGCGGATGAGGGAGCAGGAGGAAATGCAGGCTGGCTGTCTGCAGGCCTGACATGCCAGAGCAAATGGGGTGGGATGGAGGGATGGAGGGGAGCGAGCAATGCTCTCTGGCCCTCACCCAGCTGGCTTGTGCAAGTTGTCCCATGGTGTCTCACCCTCCCCAAGATACTGTTGCAAAGGCAAATGCCAAATAAAATGATAAATTGCCAACAAAGAGAACAAAATCAGAAGCCTTGGACCCATGGAGCATTGCATTTCCCTTGCCACACTAGCCCTTCCTTTCTGCAGACCTCTTTTAGGGTGATGAAAACTGGACTCTCAAAGCTCCCTGTCAGATCCAAAGAAGCTGATTGGTATCTTTCCAATACCTATGGGTTTTCACGCATGACTGAGACCTTTCCAAAGATTTTATTCACTCATTCTTTCAGATTCAGTTATCCTGGTACATTATTCTGCCTTTATTTTTGTATTTTCCCCCACCCCCTTTATGACCTTTAGAAATAAAATTCAATTTATTTGGCTACTCGACAGACAAAATCTAAAGCCTGCCTTAATTTGTAGTTTACTAGCCCTCTGATGTGAGACTACATAGAGAGCTCCTATCTGATCAAATGGCCGGTACCCTGACACAGTCCAATTATGTGAAAATATATCCTTGCTTATCATTTCAAATATCGTATAAGTGGAGAAACTGAAGTAGCTCCCTGTCTGTTTGATTTTCCTGTTCAGACACACTTGTTTAAACAGGCACCGTGAGACTTTTCTGTAATCTTGGAGGAGTTCAAAAAGTGTTTTCAACTTGAAAGCCCCGAGATGGGTGATGGTGGCCACCCCCAGCCAGCTCCCAGCCAGGCAAGGCGGTGAGTGGGCAAGGAAGGGATGTCCCCTGCAGCTGAGCTCTCTGCCCTCTGGCCATGAAATGCACCTGTGGCCAGGTATCTCCCTGCAACACCCTCCAGCCCTGCCCACCCAGACTGACCCTCCTCCTGAACTGGTACTCACAGAAGCCCCACAGAAGTCCCCGTCCCAGCCTCGTCTCTCTGCATCCCTCTTTCCCACCCAGTGAAGGATCTTTTCAACTTTCTGATAATTTCATGGTAGTAGGTTTCATTGAAATCAAGGATAACACTTAGAGTGAGTACATAAAATAGATCTTGGGGATTTGAAGTATTCTTATGCTTCCCCTTTCTTAGCATCTGCAAGAATTCTGTCCTTAGTAACTTGACAAAACTGATTATCTGTTAAGGCATGTGTACAATAAGTTGATGCTTTTGAAAAAGCATATTTTCTAGTAATTTCCTTTTTTTACTCCTTTTTTACCCTCAATTGTAAAGTTGCAATAAAATTTACTTTTTCTTGAAATAAAAATATGGTTATTAATTATGTTTGATAGAGAAGATTTCCTCCTGTTACTTTGATCTAGTTTTGTTTATGTTTGTATTATGTTTAGGAAGACTGACATATAGTGCTGACTAAGTCTTTCATTGTGCTTCTCTGTGATTCTTTAAATCAAACTATGCCTGAAAGGAGCCAATATATAAGCAGTTGAATTGCTCACTCTTTTATTTAGCAGTGGTATCAGTCTGCAGGGTTGAGAAAAACAAATTTCTCACATAGGGAGGAAGAAACTTGTAAACATGTTGAAGCAGACTGGAAAGTCAGAGATATTGATAGCCAAACCAGTCAGAGGCTTCTCCGGACACAAGGATGTTGGGAGGTGGTGAGGCATTCCCTGGCTCAGCACTGATGCCTCGGGTTTTCACTTTTATACATTTCAAATCTTGCACTGCCTAGTGTGTAACTCTGAAGTTCCTTGCAGCCTGCTCGCTGCTGTTCTCTCAGGCCAGGCAGTCATAACAAAGCGTCTACAAGCCTGCTCTCCAAGGACACCCAGACTGTCCTAGGCCCAAAACGTGTAAACCAACATCTTGAGAAGAGGGGTAAGCTTGGGGAAATTACATCATTTAGCTAAAGTTTTGATTGGTGAATTTATGCTGATATGCAGATGAACCAAACCTATAAAAATGTGAGGAACTCATGACTCGTCGTCCATCTTGGGGTCCTTTTCGGATGTAGCCTTTGGCTCCTGCTGTGAAGGACCTGTGAAGGTCTTTCAAATAAATATCCACATTTATTCCCTTACTCCTGTCTAGTCTCTGTTTCTAGGTAGCCATTCAAGGCATCAGCACGGTAAGGGCTGGGTGCTATGCAAAGACTAGCTTGCAATGACATTTTTCAGATGTCTTTATGGGAGCTGTTGAAAATACTCTACTCAATTACTGAAGCATACAATACAAAATAAAACAAAAAACTCTCCTGCGGGGTGCAGTCCTTAACCACAGAGTACTCTGAGTTCCTGCCTGGATCAGGGGGAACCGAATCACTGAGATCACTCCATACAGAGCCAAGGGCACTCTGTACAAAGCTAGGTGCTTATCCCAACCCAGAGTCAGGCTTTGTTTAAGGGAGGGTCGAGCTGGCAAAGCTCCAGGGCCCAAGGGCTGCTCTTAATTCACATATAAGAGACCATCTTGCAGACGATGCTATCTTGCAGAAGGCGGTGAAACCATGCAACTGCAGGCTTGATCACAGCATTCCGGTTTCACTTCTTGAAATGGAGAACTGTACTCTGGGAGCTGCAGTCTTCACATCTGTCATCACCCTGAGAAGTTTCTGGGTTCATTTATAATGTTTAAGGACTGATGGGAACATCAGATTCCTTAAAATTATCTCCTATATACATTACAGGCAATCTCATTTCATCCAGTTATAGTAGCATTGAGTTCAAAAAAGTGCGTACTTGGATAAAAGATAGCTTCCAAAAAGGTAGAAGCTCTTAAGATGGAAATACTAAAATATGAAGAACTCATCACTGAAATTCAGAGATTGTTTCAGCAGTTAGTTATGTGAGCAGTAAGAAGCCTGTTTTAATTCCAGCATAACTCTCTGTCCTCAGCTTTTGTGTGTTGTTCTATATGATTGTCACTGCTAAATTAATGGACGCATGATCTTTCCCCCTGTAAGGAGAGAAAACATTCTCTCATGCTTCCTTTTAGTAAAGAAGCACCTGGATGGAGCTGTTTCTCCATCTATCTGCCCTTGTCCCCAGTCTCTAGCCCCATCTGTGCAAGTCTTTCTGACACTCACTCCAACCTCATTGTGTCTTTCTCAAAGTGAAGACATGAGGCCTGGGTTTGCTGTTGCAGAGTGCACTTCACTTGGATGGTGTACACGGATGCTGATTGAGCCTGTCCACACTTCTGCTCCTCAGGTCTCAACACCAGTGAACTTCAGGTCTATCACTGAGCAGTCATCCTCCTGCCCAAAGCAACAGCAATCTCCCAGGAGCATCATCCATACAGACGGTGCTTACGAATTATTTAGATGTTCTCATCATCTACTAAAGGAGTTGGGCTTGCAGGGCTTCCTGCAGTCCTCTCTATAGGGTGTGAGAGGTGGAGAGGCATTGCCAGCTCTCCACAGATGAACCTTCCCTCTGCCCTTGACACCAGCGTTGAAGGGAAAACCGTGATGCAATTGTCATCCGTACATGGATATGGAGTAACTTTTGCTCCTCATGCGTGTCCTAAAAAAACTCATGAGATGCACCATAGCTTGCGGATCTATGCAGACTTTGTAGATCTCTGAGCTAGTGCCAACAGCTAATCTATTACACTCTAATTCACACCCTGCACTGACTTACCCATCACTTTTCCTCCTTCTTTTAACACTTATGTGCAGTTTCTGTGCCTGGTGTACCTGCCAACTGGGTCAGCAGCAATCATTAAACAGGTAGTAATATTCAGCATGCAATGCACGTATTATCCACTTCTGTGGAAACACATTTACTGCAGGCCTCATAACTTTTGCTTTACTTCTCCCAGCATCTGAGAGCAGTGGCTTGTTTGAAAGCATGTGTCCTGTAGCAGCAGAGGACCTCACCCTCACTCTGTCTCCACTGCATCCTTTGCTGGGGATTTGGTCCCAGCCAGGCACAAAGCCATCACAGTGTTCTGCAAACACATGGGCTGCCATCCCCCAGATTCTGCTGAGTATGTGGGATGAAAACTAGGGTTTGGTGCATGATTTTTGGAATTCGTTGTCTTTGCTTATTGTTCTAATTTCTTTGAGTGTCAGAAAGCAATATGGGGTGGGAGAATCAGGAGGAAAAGGTGGGGACTCCCAGAGAGGGGAGGATGACCATGCTCATCAGTCTCAGAGTCTGAGAAATGTTGCTCCTCGATGTGGTCAGAAATTTCTGTTAAAGATGGACTGCCACAACAGCTAGGCAGCCTGGCAGCAGGGTGGGCAAAATCCCAGGACTGGGCTAGTAGCAGCTGTGGAAGTGCAGCAGGAAAGGCATGGAGGCCATGAGTATAAGTTTGGCTTCGCTGAGGTTTTAGTAGGCAGGTTCATTGTGCTTATGCACATCACTGAAGGAATATGAAGGATCAGGGAAAGACAGTGCCCTTCACTCTGGAGCATGAACTGGAAGGTAAACTCAGAGTTTACCACTTCATTCTGAAACGAAACCAGGCATTTTCCTATTTTTGTTGATTTGTTTTGTTTGATTTCATTTTCTATTATAACATCCCTGCCATTTCTAGACTGAAAAGGACAAATGGACTTTAACCTGGGGCTCAGTTCTGAAGTACAAAGCTCTTTTTTCTAAATATTGAAGTCCATTGACTTGAAGTCCATTGGCTCCTATAAGAGGCTTGTTTTGGTCCTGTCTGTGATAGGAAAACCTCCCAGAAATTAGCAAATGCCAGCCTGGAGTGACAATCAGCTCAGCACAGAGAAAATAATTTTGTCTTAGGGGTACTTGGTATGGGCTTCAGTAACAGTTTAAAGGAAAAATATGGTAACACTTAAGAGTTCAACAACAAACAAGAGCAAGTCATCGACTTGTTGCAGTTAGTGTAACCCCCTTGAAGTCTCCAAGACGAGTGCATGGGAGCTAAGAATCTGTCTCTCTATCCTATAGGCAGTCTTGGATCAGATAACACAGATGTGTTAGATTAAGGAGAGAACCTTACAAAACAAAGCACTAGCTGCACTAGGAAAGACTTTTTTTTGTTATTTTAAAATCTGTCCATTAAAACATAACAACAGAAAAAGGCATAAGGCAGAGCAGATAGGTAAATCAAAGTAGTTGATGTACTCCTCCAGATTTACACTTGTTAGACTTTTTTCTTTTTCTCTTTTTTTCTTTTTCTTTTTCTTTTTCTTTTTCTTTTTCTTTTTCTTTTTCTTTTTCTTTTTCTTTTTCTTTTTCTTTTTCTTTTTCTTTTTCTTTTTCTTTTTCTTTTTCTTTTTCTTTTTCTTTTTTTTTCTCTTTTTCTTTTTCTCTTTCTTTTTCTTTTTCTTCTTTTTTTTTTGTTTCATGCACCCAACTGGTTTAAAGGTCTATTCTCTTTGTAGTACATGCATGCACATAACTACCATTGATGTGGAGTCTCCAGGTGATTTGATGTGCATTCCACATAAGGCATGGTGTCAAGTATATGATCCCCACACAAAAGAGCTGCCTGAGAACCACTCTTTGGAATACTGGTTTGGTTTTTTTTTTTAGATTCCTTTGCTCTACATCTAGAATTTAGCAGATCAGAGTGACTAACCAAGCAGTGGAACAACCACTGCTACTCTTTCATCAGCTTTGATCTGTGTCAATTTATGGGGGGGAGGGGGGTCTGATGGGAAGCAAAATTTCAAATATGGGTGCAGTCTTGCAAAATGTTGGATATTGTGTAGCAAAATAATAGTAAAGAAGTAAAGGGGCTTCTGATTTTTTAGCAAATTGAAAGAAGCAAGTAAGAGTGGAAGTGTGTGTTTTTGGAACACACAAATTGAAGAAATCATTCCACACATGACTGTATGGCCTCTACTAAGGGTTTTTAGGTCTGCAGTGTGACATATTCTGACTGCCAAGTCTAGAGCAAGCCTGCTCTCCTCTCCAGTGGATAGTGCAAACCCAGCTATATAGGCAATCACAATTCATGTGAGGTACAGACATTTAGCAAAACAAGCAGGTGAAGATATCCATGCCTAGCAGTTCATTTCATGAAGGTGTCAGTCACAACACGGTAAATCAGGATGAACCAAGACATGCTTTAAGGGTTGACTAAAGCTATATATCAGGCCTTGAGCTTTCTATTTTGGTTTGATATATTGTCCTTTTATGGCAAATACAATTTTTTGAGGATAGGAATTTTGTACGGTAAAGTAAGTGGTGGCCTTTTCAGATAAAACCTAAGCCCAGTGTTCCATGCTGTCAACATTAGACTTTCCTATGTTTAAGAGACAAGCACCAACAATTTTTGTTGTACCAGATTTCCTCTTCCTTGCACACACACATGCAGTCCACCTCCCAAGTGGGAGCCAGTTAGAACTGTGATAGAAAAATTTCTAAATTAGTGTTAATTTTATTGTGTCAGCAGACATTTCCCACTTTAAACCAAATGAAAATCTGGCCCTTTTGAAGCAGCTGTCCGTGTACATCGTTTTGCATTTTCTGTGTTTGCCTTCCTGTCTTCTGTTCTTCTACTCTCCCAAATGCCCTGTTTGAATGGAGAAACAGAGTGACTCGAAAAAGGGATGAAGGGCTTGGAGAAAATTGGGGCACATGGTTTGAGGGAATGAAGGGAGTACACAGATATAAAGAGGGTTTGTGACAGGGCTAGGATGAGCTCAATAGAACACTGGAAACAAAAAATTATGAGATTCATATGGAAATGCTGTAGGTTTTCTTTCATGGAGGAAGAGGAAAAGGGAAATTTAGATGGTACTGATTAATTTTTTTAGAAGAAAACTGAGGTGGAAAGAATCACATATGGTAATAGCCCTCTGATCTAGTTGCTGTCCGAATGATTTTTTCACTGGAAAATGTACACTTGGATAAGACAAAATCAAATGCTATCAAATTTCCTTATTTTTTTCAGTCAAACTCCCCTCTAATTCAAAAGCATCAGAATACTGTTTTTATTGATAACTACTCTTTAACACTTGTCACTTTTTTAAACAGGAGTAACTAAAAAACTAAACTCAATGAACAAATTGCAGATTTCAATCTTTTTTTCTGCATGCCAAGGGAAATTTTAAACTAAAATCCTTCCTTCTCCTCTGATTCAATTCACAACAACTTAGACCCTTCCTTCTGCAGCATAGCTGCCATTTCCATGTGCATCTTTCACCATTCAAATCATTAAGGAGCACAACACATTTCGATTCCAGTGTTCTTGCTGTAATGAAAGACCAAACACACTGTTGGGATGGTCCCTCCATCAGAGATCACACAGAAACTGATGTTTTCAGGTGCTGAAACAGAAAACATCTTTCAAAACCACCATTTGCTATCTGACCCTGTACCTCATGGATTCTTAGCAAGACAAAACTGCAAGAGTTACCTGCAGTATGAATCACAAAACCTGCAATGGGCCTTATCAGTTGCCAAAACACTTGGTTTGTTATCAATAAACACCGGCAGAGGTCAAAGGACTCCAGCTGTGGAGTTGAGGATACTGAGATGTGGCTGGGGAACAGGACCAGACAATGGCAGAGACTAGGGAGGGGCACTGCAAAGTGGGAATAAGGAGAGCTGAACTACCCAAGTACTTGTCCCCTGCTACTCCGTGTCCTTTTGCAGGACTGCTGAGCAGGGGGACAAGCTTAACCCAAGCAAAGAAAGAAGCAAGGAGAAAAAATATTTGCAGCTTCTGACCTAGATAAGTCATGATTTCAAGAATGCATGTAGATATGAACTACAGCATTTCCACAAAAGTATTTCGAGTTATAATTTTCCTGTGTGAAGAACTGGGGCAACACCTCCTCAAACTGAAGACCAAAGTACTTTTACACAGATTATTGTGATGTCTTTAATAATCCAAATGAAGGTGTAGCTATATTGTATACTGTGGTTTTGAGAATCTTTTTTTACAACATGAATCTCTATCACACACCTGCAGAAGGACCAGTAAAAAATACTCTTTTGTAGATGCAAGTGCTGTGTAGAAGGACTTGTTTCTAGATATCCCTAAGGATTATATTTTGCTTTCAGTGCTTTGATTCAGCAGACTCAGAAAATTTACAGAAATGAAACTTTACTTAGAGGAGAATTGTTCATTAACTACTCTGAGTTATAGAGACATTGAGGTAACATTAGCTATTTTTAAAATAAACATTTAACCTTAAATAAGGTTTGGAAGGGAGCATGGCAGAAAAACTCAGAAGCACCTTGACAATGCCAGAAATTTGTTGACAGGTTGTGGATTTTTTTTTTAATAATTTTTCTCTTTAGTTTTAATACTAAGAATACTTTTTATGAAAAGACATGATTGATTTCTATCTTGGAATTCATATGCTTCACTCAATTATTCTGTATTTGAAGATAGCTTGTCATTTATGTCAACACAGTTTTTTTTTTTCTTAGCAATGAGTAGAATGACTAGAAAATCATCAATGTGTGGGTAGAAGACCAGAAAATGATAGAAGTTGCTGCAAACATCTGATCTAGAATTTTGTACCCTGCCCAGAAGATTATTTTGCAGAGAGTTTTAACAATTCTTTTCATGGCCTGTGAAGTTTTAAACTTAAAAATGGTGAATTTTTCCTTCTGCCTTTTGGAGTTTATATTTATTCTTACATCTACATGGTATCAAGAGAGAAGTCTCCATCCTCGCCAGCTTTCAACTCCAGATGATTGAGACTGCTAAGGTCTACCCCACATTGCATCTCACCAGTAAGCCAACTTCCCACTGCTTGGAAGAAGGGATAATAAATCCTGTTAAAGCCACAGTGAGCATTTTAGGTCACCCTTGTCCTACATCCATACCAGAAACTGCTTTCTCTGCTTTTCTTATTCTGACATTTCAGCCAGATGAAAAACAGCAGGTTTGCAGGTTTGCGGGTCAGTGGCAGTGCCATGACTGACTGCGCTGGGAAGTGGGTCAGATTCATGATGCAGCTTCACAAACATCAAGAGATTTGGCCAAAGTAGCTCCCAGAAAACTCCCAGAGTTTTAACAGTTTTGAAACTTAGAAAATGTGGATTATTTCACTTTTTAATCGCCCAGAAGGTCTAAGGCATTGAACTTCTCCATGTGTAGATGGGATATACCTATTCTGCTGTGAATCAGCGTGAAGGGGGAGAATCCAGACATAAATAATCTGTCAGCCCAGCTGCCTGGTATGAATTCAGACAAATATGTTTAACCAAACATGGATGCTTCAGAGGATGTTCTTGTGGTTACTCCAACTGCTTTCATTATACTTTTATATTGACAGTGTGTCTGCTCACCATGCGCAATAAAACAATTTCTGAGGCTCAGCCTCAGAACATGGGGCTCATTCACTGTCGCAGATAATAGCGCTGCTTGTTTGCACTGTTCTTATTGAACTTTCTAAATATATGTCATTTTCCTTTTCATTCTAGGAGTGATTGTACATTACAGCAATTACAGACAAACCCTTCCAGACAGTTTGAAGACCAAAACTTTCTTTGTGTGGAAGTCCAAAGGCAATTATTGGCATTACAGTTTAAGAGAAGCATTCCATCTCCCTGATGCAACAGCAGTAGCTTTCTGTGGCATGTTAAATAAAGCAATTTGCCCTGTAGGAGACTAATGCATGCAGAGTCATGAGGAAAAAAAAGAGAAAATCAAACAGCTGCACTGAAAGAAATAGAAACCTCCTCTTCAGAAAGATACAAAACTTATTCTTGCACTGTTTTAACTGAAAGACACCAAGAATCTTTAACCTTTGCCTTAAGCTCCTTGACATTTCATATATTGCTTCAAGACTGAGACTCTGTAACGGAGAGATAGGCGTGTTAATTATCAGTGAAATAGTTGCTTTTTAACCAAAAATAGTTGATAAAAATGGAATATGACAGTGCTTTCATAACACGTATCAGAATACAGATATCAGTTCAAGCCAGTTTTTTGTTCTCATAACAGTTCCCATTTGCAGAAAATAAAGAAATTTATTGACTTGAGCTAGAAGTATTAAGATTTTACCTCTAAAGTAATATTTTCCTATTTTGGAGAGTCATAAATACTAGGTAAATAATACAACCAAAATTATTTACTCCCTTCAAATATGCAATTGACAATTTTTAATTCATTAAATTACTCACCTGACATAACTCTGAATTTTTTGCCTAGCTTAGGAAGTTGTGTGAGGGGATGATCAAATACTCTCACACCTGAGCACCTTAGAAAAATTTAGAATATTTCTTCAGCAAGACCAGTAGACACTTTCCCATCATTTTGAGATCCTCAGGAACACTAGGGGCTTGATTCTAAAACATTATTAACTGCTCACCCTAAGTGTATTTATACCAGATGAGAATTAGTCTGGAATAACAATCCTAAGAAGATAAAGAGGACACAATTGCTAAAACAATAAATGTATATCAAGTAGTTGTCAGGTGAGAGTAAGAACAAACATGTCTTCAGGATAATGTATGTGATTAAATAAATGTATTGCATATTACAGCAGCTCATTGGCTTCTATAAATGGGCTTGTAACATTTTTTCCAGAAAAATTTCAGCTCAAGAGGATAGAAAAAGCTTTGAAGAGAAAGGAAAAGAATTGTTTTAACAGCTCTATTATAATAATGAAATGCAAGAGCAGCTGATTTCACCACCCATCACACGGACTGCTCTTTTGAATGGTGAATGTAATGAGGTTTTCAAAATAAAGAACATTAATATTTCTAAGGTGCCCTAAGGTCCCCCCAGGTCTACTAAGGCTCAGAACAGGAGAAACTTTCCCATTTTTAAGAGCAAATTAAGCCACTTAGCTTTCCCTGCTGTCAGAATGAATTCTAGTCTTGTAATTTGACGGAAAATTTGGAAAATGTGATTCTTAAAGAGGAAGGAAAGATAGAAATGATTGGCCAGCCACTGATGCTTCTTTGAATCATCAAGTGATAAGGCAAACAGCAGCCTTTCCTTCAGCATGCAAAAACATGGGCTTGCTTATACTCCAATTATACACCAATATATATATTGGTGCTCTCACAAGAACTTTTTAAAATGTGAATTGATATAAAGATGGTTAGTTAAGGGTGACCATTTATTTGGGTTTTCATGTGCCGTATGTGCCACGGAAGGACTGAGTTTGTATTGACAGTCTGAGCCCAGCATGAAGTATGATTATACATGGCATCAGCTGACTGGAAACCCTATCACACCACTTGGAAGGCCAGATTAAGCTGATTAACAGAGAACACTGATGAAGTGCTCTCCCACTGGTCGCCAAGAACTGCATCATGAACATCTTTCATCATCTGGTGCTCAGCTTTTTGTCTATGGTCTGGGTTTAGATATAATGGTGACTCTTCAGAAAGCAAAAGAGGATATTCAAAGAAAATGTTTTTCTGAAGTTGGAAGAAACAGCCTGGCTATTGTTTCATCTCTGACCACACAAATACCTTGTGGCAATTACATCTTTTAAAACTGTAGCTCTGTCTCACTCCTTACATGTGAACAGCTCTGTAACAGCAAATAACAAACAACAAAAAATCACAACAGAAGGTCCGCTTTCATTTGAAGTTTAGAGGAATTATAACATTGAGTAATAAAGTGACAAAATCAGTGAAAGGCAACTCTCCTGTTGTGTGTGTCAGCAAAAGTTGCTTGCACCATGGTCCTGTGTGTTGGGTAAGGACCTTTCAGAGCTCTGCATCACTCTGTACAGATCTCTTTCATGGCAGAGGACTGGAACTGGATGGTCTTTAAAGGTCCCTTCCAAACCAAACCATTCTACAACTCCCTCATTAATACAGAGCTTTCACGTTCAGAACTGTGTAAATATGTCAGATCACACCCTCAAAAGCAGCTTGTTTGAAAAATGTAACAGAAAAAAGGAAGAAAATTCACTATCAGGCAACTTCCACCGAAGAAACCAACCTTTCCTTTTTTCCATCCTGGACATTTTCAAAAATGGAACTAACTGAAATATATGGGGGCTGGGAGCATTTTGGAATGTAATTAAAAATAGGTCAGGAGAAATAAAAGCCTTAGCCTCTTCAACAAATGATCACAATTAATCAACAAGAATGGAAGCTGACTTTTTAATAAATGTGTTGGAATTATGCTGCTTTCTGGGAGCAGGCTCTCAGATGTTAACAGAACAGCTCACAATGCTTATGGCTTTGCTGCCATGAGAAAGAGTTGCGGGACGGCATCCTCTGCGGTTTAACATGATCCATCAGCTGATCGCTTGTTCTGCTGCGAGGCAGATCGTTGACACCATTACGATTTCACTCGCTGCCTCAAAGCCAAATTCCCTGCATATAAACGCTTCATTCAGGGCACAGAAAAAGTACATTAGCGAAACAATATAGCATACTGTACAACAAGGATTTTCCTGCACTGTAACTCTACAGCTCACCAGGCAAAAAACACTTCTTTTTATTCTAGTTCCCCAGGGTGCTACATGGAGACACCAATCCTGAGACGGATTAACTGTGGCGCTTTCATCAAGAGGAACTTGTCTTCACTCTGACTTTGGAATAGAAAGGACGTGCTATTACCCTTCAACTCTGAAAGAGAAAAGCTTTCTACCTGCATTCCTCACTCACTTCGAAAGTTTAGCTCATAGGGATTAGAATTTGCTAGATATAGGATAAGCCCCTTTCAAAATACTCATAGAAAGAAAGATGGAGAGAGCTTTCAGATACCTTTACTGAATGTTTATTAGGGTCAGAAACAGGTAAATTGCATTCAAATTATAAGCAGAATATTAATTCTTCACATGAAATAAATGAAAGTAGTCAAGAAAAAAAGGCTTTTTTTTTTCCTCTCTGTTACTTTTACACAAGATCTGCTATTTGCTATTCAAAACCAACCTCTTCTTTTCCCTAATCCATGGGTGATTTTGGGGGCACTTTAATTTTGGGAACCTGACTTGATCCATGCTATAGAGCATAAAGTTTCTGGCAGCAAGTACTTAATATCTCCTCAGTACTGAGGTCTCTGTAAGGTATTTCATACCTAGCCTTGAAGTGTGCAGAAAGCCTAAATCACTATGGATCTCATACCAACAACCCAGCCCCACCTGGGATGTTTTTGGGTGACTGGCTTCAAAGGAGGCTGAAAGTGCTAAATATTGGGCAAGGAGGTCTGACATCACATGATGACTTTATAATTATTTTATAACTATAATTATCTCAGATATGAGAAGAGAAGCAAAGCTCCTTCTGTGTTTGACTTGGATTTCATTTAAACCTGTTTTAAACCCTGCAATAATTTTAGCTGATTTCACTGCCACTGAACAAGTCTGTAATACAAAACATCACCCACAACTTCCTGGCCATGGGTAGGGTCAAACAAAGCCAAACTTTCTCCCTGGGCTTTCAGAGCAGTGTAACCAATCACAGAAACACGGGGCTGGCAGTGAAATAAGTAGCTAGTCTGATTTGGGAGAGGATATTCTTTATGACCAATGCCCAACAATATTGTTTCTGAAATTGGTGCCTCCAGTTTTAGATAAAAGAGACAATTTGTTAGGGCAGCAGTGTATGGAGGACAGTCTGACACTGGCTTTGACTGTGCCGGTGCATGAGCAAGCCAGGCTGCCCCTCACGGTACTCCTGCAAAGTCACAACACATCCCTCACTGGAAGGACTGTCACTCACCAAGGACAGTCACCACACTATGTCTGTGATGGCACAAAAGTGCTATTCACACACCACCAGCTCTTCTCAGATTCTAACGGCAGATCAAGCACCCTGAGCACTACAAGAGAGCTGAGCTAATGCATTTTATCGATGTCCCAGACCTTGTGAAAAAAAAAAAAAAAGAATCTGTGAAAATACTGGATGATACCAGTCAGTGGGGAGTATCTTCACCATTTTTAGTAATCCCCATTATTTCTAGTGGGAAACACATCTGGTAGGGAACAGCAGGCAGAGACCTAATGCTTCCTCACCTTTCCTGTTCTGCCTGCCCTGCCATTGGGGAAGTGCTTGTGCCTCTCTGCCAAGGAGGAGGATTAGGGTAGCTGACCTAGCAGAAGAGTCCTCCCATGGGATAACGAGTTTTTTCACCCCTATATGTTAGCTAGCCTGATTTTCCCCTTGCCTGCTTGGCTGAAGGAGCACCTCCGTGCATTGGTGACAGCAGAAGCTGGAAATGTTCATACGGGAAAGAAAGAGAAGTCAGGAGGCAGTCGCTTTCCTAAGCGTCAGTTTAAACGCTTATCGAATGGCAACGTCAGTCCCACGAGTGTGTCTCCAGTGGCCCAAAGCACTCAGGGCAGAGGCTGTTGACTCATCCAGCTTTCTGTCCTACAGCTGCCCAGGCACAGCCCTGTGCCTGGACGGCGAACGGGACCCGGGAATCGATCTGGCTGCAAAAAAGTCTGTTAGAACACCCTCCAAAGAGCAACATGTTTTTCTTTCCAGCCAGAATCGCTTCTCCCATCTGGCGGGCCGCACAGCTGCACAAACAGCTGGGCCGGCGCGGCGGCGGGGCCGGCCGGGAGCGGGGGGTGCGTGGGCTGGCCCGGGCGGCACTGCCGATGAAAGGGGAGCTCCGCCGGAGCCGGCACCGCGCACAGGCCTCCGCAAGGGCCCCAGCCCCGTGGGCGAAAAAGGGCCTCGCTCCCCTCCCGCACTGAGAGGGGGGCAGCGGGCAAGGACAGCAGCAGCATCCTGGCTGTCCCCGGGAGGGGGCGGCTGTTCTGACCCAAGGGCAAGCAGGGTCATTCGCATTGGTTTGCTCCTCTGATCTCCTTCTCCTGGAAGGCAGGCTAAGAGGCAGAAGGATGCTCATACTGGGCAACAGCCAGGAGCGATGACCCTTGTTTCAGGTCTGGAATTGAGGGAGAATCCTGCTGAAAGGTCCAGTTTAAACTTGAGGTACATTTGAAGAGGTTGAGTAGATAATAATATCCAAATTATGTTGCTTCAGGGAAATTAAAAATGTTTGGGATCATTAATAACTTTTACATCCCAAGTGCTTGTGACCTTTGTGCAGGCCAACACCACCGGATGGTGGCTGGGGTTTTACTTCAACGACCAGAGAATATGCTCGAGTACTGAGTCATTTGTACAAATACACCACAAATACAGAGCAGTTGCTCAAGTAACTCATCACTAGGTTAGCTCAGTATTTGAAACCGGACCAAGCCAAGCCAAAGCTGGAGATATAACTTAGACTGCAATACCTGTAGACACAGTGACATAGTGTTATCAATCTAAAGCACTGGGAGGTCAGTCAGCAAGTGTTCCTTCATGTAAAGATGATGAAATACTGCTTCTGAAGTTTAAAGCTTAAATTGCATCATAGTCTCTAATATTTCTTGTGAGGCTGATATTTCTATACCTTCTATCAATAGCAATAGTTATGTTTAAAAAAGACTCAAGGTACGAACAGCAGAGCTGGCCAGTCTGTCAGTCAGGCAAAGAAAATGGTTCCACTTTCAGTTTTCAGGTGCAGAATACTTGAACTTATCATTGTGACAAACTTTTTCTTCTGTGAATCTTCTTTCACACGGAAGGACTGAAGTCTCCACATGGTGATATTGGTTTTACTTGCGTAAAACTGCACTCCTACTTCAAGAATGAGCATCCCACTTAATTTGAATGTTGTTGGTAAGATTCTTGATGGCACCCTGTACCAGAATTGCTGGGTGGTTTTGTATCACCATTGTCTTTGGATAATTATACAGCACCACAACTGTCCAGCTGGTGGATTGGAAAAATATTCATAGAGAACGGAACAGAAGATTCATCCTCATACAACTCAACTGAACTGCAGCTAAATATTAAACAAGATGGACAGCTCTGCTGACATACTCTGTGATGGGTGCTGCTCGAGCCACTCACAATACCCAATGTCAGATTCAACTTCATTAATGTTGCAATTTTTTCCATTTTTAGAAAATGTCCTTCTCTTTCTGGTCAAGCATATTTTACTGTAAATACAATGACTAAAACTAAAACAAGACATCCAAACAGATTTTGACATAATGTGCATAGGTTTCTGCATATGTGCATATATGGATACACTAAAAATAGTAGCTTATTTTTTTTCTGCATCCATAGTTTTTTCCCCATGCAGTGTATGGCAGACACTATTTTTTTTAGTGATTCTGAATATTCAGCTCTGTGTAGCAAATTTAAATGGTGGAGTTTACATTCAAACAGGTATGGAGTAAAATGTCACGTTTTTCTTGCAGTGGAATTTTTCTGTCTTTAGCCATCTGATTGAAGCTCTCCCCAGTTTAATGACAAATACATATGACTAAATGATGTTCTGATTAGTACGGAATCAGCTTCTGTTTAACGGAAACATTTCTTTGCATTGTATTATTACTATTATTAAACATTTAAATTCTGGTACCACATACAGAACACGACAAAAAAGAAGCAACACAAAGAGATCATTTTTACCTTGTATTACAGTGCTGGGTGTTTATTAGCTGTATCAGTAGATAATCTTATATTGCTTCCAATTGCCAAGAACAGTGTATTACGGTAAATACACAAGTTATTCCAGTGTTTAAATATGGTCCCAAACAGTAATTTCTCAGATGTATAACTGTGGATCATTAACATTTTTCCCCTGTTGATCTGTGGAAGACCATTTTATTTGATCTGTGCCGACATAACACTTTTACAACAGCAAGAAAAAGAGTTTGCTTTAAAAGCTGATTTTTTTCCCATAAATTCTTCAACTGATTTCTTAAGTGTGCTATTTTCAAGGGATTGTAAACAACTTAGAAAAACAAATTCTTTGAAAAATCATTCTTTCACTCATTCATTCATTTATTCATTCACTCGTTCATTCTTCCACTTAACCAAGACTGCAAACTCTAAACTAAACCTTTTCAAAATGATTATACTTAAAAGCTCCGCTCTGATAGCAGACAAAAAACTGTTTGCAGTATATCTAAAAAATCAGTTTACTAAAATGTGCAACAAAAAGTAAATAGGCATTTCTTTACTTTCTTGTAACTCACAATACACAATTTCTCATTATATAGATTTTTCAAGACTGTGCTTTGGTTATTTTTTGTCTAGGAATTCAGGATGCATAAATATTGCAATAACAAAGCGGAAATCCTTGGAGCCAATTTATCTATTGAAAAGAAGTCTACACATCTTAAAATATGGAAATGGCAAAGTATCAAGGGGAACTTGTTTACTTTCTCTACTGGAGACTTCATTGAACTAAGGCTAAAGATTTAAGAATAAACCCAGTCTTTCAAATGCACAGGTGCTTAACTGGAATCTTTCGTTTTGCAACAGCAGAACCAAGATGAGAATCTGGCCCTGGAGCCGGCAGGAATGCCATATGATATCTGAATGGTAATTTTCTCTGTATGTGCCACAATAATGTCTCAGACTTGACCTTTGGCTTTGTTGTCACCAAGTATTATCATATGTATAATTTGACCTTTCTTAGTTGTATGAACAGTTGGCCTTGAACTCCATCTAACCTTCTAGAAGCTGTAAAGATAATTTCTATACATTTGCAATAAGGCCCCTGATTTGACCTATGACTCAAATGAACAATAATTTCTTAATATTCCCATTTCTCCTAAGACTATTTCCCGTAATAGTATAATAATAAGGCAATAAAATGTCCTTCAGTGTGAACTCATGTTATTCTAAATTTTGAAGGTCTGTGCTTTAGGGCATTTGCAGTTCATTGCATTTCTGTGTTGTCAAAAGATAATATCAAGGCATCAAAAGTTTCTAGAATTTAAATCAAAATGAATGAAAGGACAAAAGTGACATAATCTAACCATGTCTATATCCAGACAAAACAAAAGACAATAATAAGCTTAATTTTGGGACAGTGAAACAAAAATATCTTAGCATTAGCAGAAGTCCATTAATAATCCTGCCATTTCTATTTAGGAATTTCAAAGCAGAAAAGGAAGAAGTATTATAAAAAATTTCAGTTCTGACTGAAAAAAAATTGTGCATTCCATCATTATGCAACGAAAAAATAAATAATCCAACATCATGGTATTCTTCAACAAAATATAGTAATTGTGTTTTTTTCAGGTAAAAAATTTAATCTTTGTTAATGTTCATACACAAGAGAAATGCAAACTATTAGAAGTGTGCAAAGGAGTTATGACTATACTGAAAATGGATTCAGCCTGATGACATCTGGTGTGCGACACAGAAGCACCTCTTTCAGCTATGTAAGACCGCAAGATCACCCTTCCTGCTACATGATTTGCCTTCAGCACCTAAAGCTGTATTTCACACCATATTTTGCTTGGAGTGGAACTCTAATGGGTCATCATATTTGATGATCAGGCCCAGTACAGAAGGTTTCCCTTTTCATACATCTGTACCCAGAACATGAATACATTTAAACACTGCCTTGTATGTAGAAAGCTCTGATTTGAAACTGAGTAACTCAGAAACTTGGTCCTGTACAAGTAGAACATAGGATATATATAATTAGACAGCAGACTCATGGGTAAGGTAAACACAACATCCAACACAGGGTGACTGAAATCAGTAGAGCAAAGAGCAGCTGCCAGCCGTTGCTCAGATTTTGCTGGTATCAAGGCAGAGATGAGTTTTGGGGACCATGAAGTGGCTTTGGCAAGGCCAATTGCAACTGGAATATTTATGAGAGGGGATGTGCAGCAATCCACCTGCACTTGCTCAAGTGCCATGACCTGGATCTACAATCCTCACAGTGTTTTCTTTCCCAGCCACCCAGAAAACCCATTCCTACATATACTTTGTAGAAGATATTCCGTGCACTCCTTAAGATTTTCTTGTTTCCTTTCTTTTCCCTTGAAACGGTACTTCCTGGAAATTACTTTGCATGGCTTTCTCTCTTTATGGCTATTCAAGCCAAGGCTCTTTTGTGGAAGTGAATCTTTTCTGCTTAGAGCTGCAGTGTCCATGTAACTGATAGTAATGCTATGACATGATCAATGTGACTCTCCTCCCTATACAAATTGCTCCTTCCGAGCTATCCGTTTTGCTATCAGTTTTCTTCCCCACTGCAAAGGCTGGTGACACAAGACTAGCTCAGTCACATCACTCAAGATTAATCAGAAGCTTCAGAGGACAGAGAACAATGCTAGAGATAAAGACCAAATTATTAGTAGAATATGCAAACTGAGAGTCAATTCAAAACCCTTATGCTGCTCTTCATTTTTGTTTTCAAGTGGAGGGTTTATGTATTCCAGTCTTGGTGGCAAAGGCCAGCCCCCATGGTCACTTGGAGGTCAGCTGCCACAGACAGAATGGAGGGTTGAAAACTGAATGATGAAGGTGCCTGCAGCTAAACAGATCTCTCCTAAACATAAAGTGTTTCTTTGGCAACAAGTAAATACTTTGGGTTCTTTAAGATTAGAGAGATATAGTATGGCTGGCCAAAAATAACAGAACATTCAGAAAAGTTTGGCTCCAGAGTGTGTCTCTATCTTGAATAAGCAGATTAAGAATCACTTATTTTAAACTGTTTTCCCAACAAGAGTGAGCTTGAATGTTTGGCTTGTTGCAGATGCACTGGTCAAGAGATATCAAAAGCACAAAACCTCAAGGATTGAAGCTTTTAAATTCATGTTCTGTCAGCTCAGATTTTCCAGAAAAATGCAAATTTGACACTGGTCTCTGATCCAAACTTTGAGACTTTCATTAACATCATGAGTCCTTCTGGAAATATCCAACAACATTTTCTTCCCACTTACAATCCTCTCACAGTGTCCAAGCGAAGGGTTGCTGTGGCAGCTCACTGACGTGGTGGGATCTGGTGAAACAGGGATCATGTTGGAGCATGGGACACAATCCTTCTGCTCTTTCCACCAAGCCTCAGAGGTCCTGTCTCCTTGCAGAAGGACTCACGTAAAAAGGCGCTGGTGGGCTCAGCTCCTCACTCTCCTACCACGCATTATCTGTGTGACAAAAACAGTGTATCCCAAGTGTCCAGCCTCAGGAAATCGTTCGTCAGGCAGTAAAACATTTCTAATATCAGTAACACTGGGGAATGAGTGGTTGTGCTGGCTGCATTTGTTCCCCCACACTCCACTGCCAGGCTGCACCCCAGCAGCACCCCTAGAGCAAAGGGCTCATCTACCTTACACTCACCACCAGAACAGCGGGGCAAAAGCATCTCTTGGGGCTCAGGTACAACAGGAAAAGAGAGGTAAAACCAGAGTTAAACCAGGGTGAGAGCTCTAAGGACCAGGTGGAGCTGGCAGTACGTTTCAGGCAACAGGCAGATAACCAGTCCCTGGCCAGAAAAACAACACTGCCACAGAAGGTGACAGAGACACACAAGCAGGAGCTGTGCTTCAGCAGCTTTTGGGCCTCACTCTGGCTCTCTGCTGAGGGTGAGCAGCTTCCTTGGCTGTTGGACCATTGGAAAAATTTTGTTTTCCGCTCTGCTGTTCTAGGGATGCAATCACAGCCCTAGTTCTTTACGTGAGAAGTTGCTGCTCCATTTCACTCTCTGGGAAGTCCCTTTTGCTCTAGAAGCCCTTTTTTCTGTTCACTACCCAGCAGTATTAACAGCTCCATCACAGGCACAAAGGTTGTTCATCCTGCTTTAAGGAGAAATTAGCATAAAAGGATTTGTTACTGCTGATAATGTAACTAATTTTTTTTTACTAATAATTTGTTATTATTTGATGCTGTCACTGAAAGGCAAATAGCGTTCAAAGGCAGAATTTGCAGCAGCCCCTACAGATTTTTAAGGGGAGTTCGGCATCTATCTGACCCCAACAGTGTTATAATTCTCCACTAATAATAATGAAAAAAATACACAGCACTTACAACATAAAAAGGCAATTTTTATCTTATTTAACTCAAAGTTAAAAAAGGAAAGAGGAATGGAAGGTCAAGGGGAGGAGGAATGGGAAAGGGAATGAAAAGAAGAAGGGGAAGGAGAACAACAGGAAAAAAAAAGAAAAGAGAAAAAGGAAAAAGGAAAAAAGGGGAAAAAAGGAAAAGTTGGGCTGAGACAGTTCCAGAATCCAAACTCAACCTCTCCTCCCCCTCCCTGCAAACTGCTTTCTTATGCAGTGGATTATGAAGTTTTCAGGGCTGGGTTAGAGACTGCTATAAACCAGTTTGCCTGACATAGAACCACATTTAAATTAGCAATGCCATAAACGGCACTGCGAGGGAGGGAGGGCCTGCTCGTGATTCAAGGATATCATCTTTTGTATAATTTTTCCAGTATCATAAATTTCTGCCCGAAGGTCCTAGCAGAATAGCAATGCTCCAAAATACACTGAATATATGTCTTTCATAAAATGTTATACATGGAACAGAATTACAGTTTGTGGATCACATTTATTTAGGATTAGCATAATTTATATATACGAACCTCAACAGCATGATTTAAACCCACAGGATTTTAGATGTAATGTCTTACCTTTCTGAGACCTTTGTGCTTAGCTGGAGGGTGTTTACTGTGACTGAGGTACTTTTCTAAACAGGGAGGCAGATTATTTAAAACTTTTTGGTATGGAAAACCCACAGTTTGTCCACCTCAAACAATCTCTTCTCTCCCCCAGTTGTCACAGCAACAACTTCAGCATTTGAAAGGAATCTACTTCAATAATCTAAGCCTCTGACCTTTGACAGGCTTATAATGAAGGAACAGTTTGTTAATGCTGACATAAACATTTTGAAAACTTAAAGGTACAATTATTTCATGTTGTTTAGGAAGTCAGCACTACATGGTCAAGAGAACAGCACTCTTCAAAAATATTTACTCATGCAATTTCCTAGTGAGAAAAACAACTGCTGACTGTACAGCTGAACTGAGATTCCAGCCCTGTGGTTTGAGCAACAAGAATTTTTCTTTGTCTCCTGCCCATTTATAGTTCATTTTTTTTCTCTCCTACAATCCCATGATGATCTTTTGGATAATTCCAGGATATATCAGCCCAATCTCTTTACTTTAAAAGATAAAACCTAAAAACCCAGGCAGAATTAGACCCAATTTCAAGTGGGTCTCCTGACTATGCTGCTTGCAATAAAAAGTCAGGACTGCTTCTCAGCCAGCCAGCTGTGATGGAAGTTGTTTGCCTGTTTAGCAAACAAAGCTGTTATTTCTGCTGGGAGGAGGGCAGAAAGCTGACACGATGACAAAGTTCCCCAGGCTGTGCTCAGCAAAGTAGTCCCTGCACTTTCCAGGCAAAGCAAAAGGCAGAGCAGGCTGCGAACTCGGGGCTGCACTTTGGAGCCACAGCTCCAGTTGCTCTGGGGACACCATCACTCTCCGAGCAATTTCCTACAGTAGCGCGAGGGCTCCAGTGGTCCTCGGGGGTGAAATCCATCATCCTGCATGCTGCACTCTATCAAGTGGGGCTCCGAGAAAGGGTCAAGTGGTCCGCTGCCATGCTGTTTGAGCTCATCAGAGACATATTTAATTTAATTAAGGTTGTCAGCACTATTGATTTTGGCAGTTTCAATTACCGTGCTGTTATGGCTTCTGGATCTACTGATCTGTGATGAGCCCTATCAGCACTGGCACACATTGAGGAAAAAGCCCTTTGTCTCCTTTAAAACCTGACACATCCTGCCATAGGCCATAACTTATTGCTTTTATCCAGCCCAGCTCCTCTTCTGTTCCTCATAATTAATTTCTCATTAGACAGCTCTTTATTGTTTAATTTGTGCAGTTTATAATCAAATTGGGCACATTAATTGTAGTTGAATTTAAGGCTAATGAAAAATAAAGGTTTTCAATAACTTACTCTTCAATTATTTCAGACAAGATAAAATAAAACACTTTAAGAGTTGTCAGCTTTTTAAATTATAAATTAGGTTGTTTAAAGAGCATGGGCATTTAGGAAGCAGTTATCACACATTTAGTAATTATAAATCCTATGCTCCAATACAATTATTAGGATATATTTACAATTCCTCTTAGTTTTTTTCCACTCTGTTGTTAGTTAACTGCATAATATCTAATTGTTGGTGGTTAAAAATAGCATAATCTGAAGTCTCTGGGCCTGATTCCTCTTCTTTCACAGACCGAGCTGTAAATCAGCCCATCTGAGGAAGTCCATATCCACAACCCCGGAACAGGAGCGGTGTCTGAAACAGGAGAGGTGTCTGGGTAAGAGGAAGAGGACCCCACTTAGTAGAGATTTTGTAAAATGCCGATCATTCTTCTAGGCAGCGCTGTAGGATTCAGCCGCTTTCCTTCAAGAAAATGGTAATACATGATTTATGTTAGGACCAGGACATCAGCTGGCAAAAATCAGCCAAGTCCTCTGGATGTAGACTACAGCTTATTTGAAAGGGCATGTAGGAGGTGAGGCCAGCCTGATAGTTTTTTTGATTTGGTTTTGGTTTTCGCTTTTTTTTTTTTAGTTAACAGTGAACAGGGATGGTGAAGGAGCATGGGAAAGAATATGGTGTAAAAATTCTGGTAGTACCCACCTTCTTCCTTGCCAAGATGAAAATCAAGAAAACTGACTTGCCTTCTTTGCTCAGTGGGTGCACTCAATGCACAGCATTTTAGGGGTGAGCAAGAAAAAGCAAAGGAAAGAAAGGCGAGTTTCTTGTCACTGCTGAGGGGAAAGTTGGGGTACTGTAGGTCCATAGTTTGGGTGTGAGGAGATGATGGGAGAATTTGATTCCCTGTGTGTTCTAAGACCTCTCTTTGGCCAGATGTGCAGGGTCCTAGAGCTCAGCATGATACACTATGTTAGAGTATGTTCCGGGCACGAGCCCAGGGCACCCAGAGCAGAGATCCCTGGTCACAGCGTGTGTGTGTGGGGTGGGGCAGAGATTGTGAGCTGCTCCACATTCCCTACCCAAGCAACCAGATGGCCGCCTCTGCTCCTGCCCAGTGAGAGCTGAAGCTGTGCCTGATGGTGCATCTGTATCAAAGAAAGATGGGTCAGAGCCAAAAGCACATCTAGTAGCTACAGACCAGAAAATGTATGAACTGGAGTACTGTAGAGAAAATGGTCACATCCATGGCTGCAAAAGTGCAAGGCTGCTGCTTGCCAGTCACTTGATACTTGGTCTTTTTAATTAAAAAAAAAAAAAAAAATTCTTGTGCTGTTCAAAAAGGGTAAAATTCACCGACATACTCACAAGATCAATTTACTAACCAAATCCTGTATATAAAAGAAGACAATGTCAGAGATTTTCTTTGTGTACCCCAGTTCAAATTGAGGTTATTTTTTACTTCAGCAAAGTATCTTTGTCCAAAATTCCTTGGTGGGGACCTTGCCCTTGTGGATTTGTAGGAATCTTCTAATTTACATACTGCTTCCTGTCTGGAATGAAGAGCAGGTCACTATTGCTAAATATTTCGGCACCATGTATATTCTCTAGTTCAAAATTATTTGGAACAGAAGGAGGAGATACTGTTTCCCAAATACTCTCAAATACTCTGCATCAACCACCAATTGATTATGACAATCTCCACCTGCCCAGCTCTTTGGAAGAGAAAGAGAGAATACCTTCCTGCAATAAGAGCGTGAGAAATGCTGGATGCAGGAGTTTTGTCACCAGCTTATACAGACAGGGAACAACGGAGCTGGGGAATCAGGGAACCAGGCTGCACTCCCCCAGTGCTGAGTGCAGGGGCAGGAAAGGAAAGGAAATCAGTGCACTGGCAGGCGAAGAGAGCTGCTGGAAACTCAGCATCTGATAACGGTACGTGGGAACAGCAGGGGAAAAACAGCACAGCAAACCTTGAGTAATGTGTGATGGGAAGGCAGCTCACTTTGTCCACAGCCCTGCTTGGAATGACCCACTCAGTGAAAGAATGGGTGCACATGACGGGCACCACAGGCAGGGGTTACACTCTTGGGGCTGCTTGAAGTTACTCTCCTTTAACAACTCAGTGTGCACAACTCACTACTGAGATGCTGAACCTACTGCTGTTGTGCTTTTCCCTCTCTTAACCTTCACATTCCTGGATATACTCATTCCCAAAAACCCTGGCCTAAGGTCTGCACTCTTTCTAGGAACTGGTATCGTCTAAGTAGACAAGAGCAAAAGACTTTCTGCCCAGTTTGTCATCACCCCTTGACAGCAGTTCTGTTGGTTTTGTGCTGTGTCACCCACAGGACAATCAGATCCCCTAATTTCTGGCTGGCATCTAAGTCGGACCATCAGACCTGGTTGCACATGCAGGAAGTAGGCACCTGAACCCTATAAATATCCTTCTCTTTTAATTTAAAAATAGCAGAAAGATATTTTTTAAAGGAAATTTACATTAAAAATATTAATAATAATTGTTCCCAGGCAAAGTCACTTTCAGCCAAGTTTCAGCTGTGAGGAAATTTTTATTAAGCAAGAAATGAACTCATGAAAAGAGAGGTCTATAATGGAACCAGTGAGAGACTGCAGCAGCACTGCTAACAGGTGCCGCTGTTACAGCAGTGACAGGGTGAGAAAGACTTCCAAAGACACAATAGCTGGGGCTGTGCCCACCCATGCGGCTAAAAATCTACCAGGATTTCTGTTATGAACCTCTGTTTGCAGGGTCTTGATATTTTAGTCATAAAAGCATACCATAGGCTGAGTGAGAAAATAGAGACACAGCACTCCAGGGCAGTTGGAACAAAAATAATGAAATCCACATAGGTGTTTTGAAGGATCTCTTTGGGATTTTGTAATTTAGAAAAAAACACGCTTCTTTTGCAATTAAATTTGGCAGATTATCGGTCAACAGCATTAACTGGAGAGGTTTTTTTTCAGTTTGTTGCATTTTAATTTAGAGCCCCTAAAATGCCTGTGGCATTTTTTAAGCTTAAAAAAATCTTACAGCTCAATTAAGGGATAACAGAAATAAAGCAGGATTACCTGTGTGTACTTACACAAAGTTAAATCCAAGAAAACAATATACTACCACAACTCTCTTGGGTAATTTGAGCAGTCTCCCTAGGATCTCCAGAGGCAAAAAAAAGGAAGGTTGTCTCAGCTCATACCTGACCATTTACTGCAATACAGCAAAAGACTCTGAAGTCCGAAAGACCACAGAAGTAGATGGAAAGATCTCTCTTTTTTCTTGATCAACCTTTTAATAGCCTTAAGGGATGTGTTACAGAACTGAGCAAACTCTGTACTGGGGCACAAATTAGATTCAATGCTCAAATCTGTAACTTTCTTATTGCTCTTGACCATTCTGCCCCTACTGTCTTCCCCATGTCCACCAATATAGTACTGCAGTCTAGTCTGAGCTTAGCTATGCACACTTGGCAAGAAATAACTCAAATCAGCTAAGTGTACCCAGATCTGAAGGCAGAAGCTATTGTTTAGTACTTCCTAGGAGGAGCACAAATTTTCTCTATTCGTCAAATTAATCCTCAAACTGCTTTAATATGGGAAGACACATTGCAACTATTTGAAAATATCAAAGTCAACCAAATACCCTGTCTCATTCCAAAGAATGGGAAAGTATGGCAGAAGAGTTAGCTGGGGAGCAAAACAGCTTGTTCTTACCATACTCTGGGTGGAACGACCTAAACTCAAGGCACTTTTTGACCGCCAATACCTGAAGCCACAGTGGCTTGTCAGCTGAATTTAGCTCTCTGTGTTTGGATGTTGCGTAGTTGGATGAAATTCAATCTGTTTGCATTTAAAATTTTTAATTCTGAATCATTTACCCAAGCTTCAGTATTTACAGAGTAAATGTATATATAAGTGATATAAGTATATATGAATGATATATGGATATATGAATGATACATAAGGATAAGAGGACCCACACCTCAACTGCTTGAGAAAATTGGCCATAAAACCAGTGCCAATCATTTTCTTCCATCAAAAACTTCCAAAGGAAATAGATTGACTGCATCTGCAATTATAATATTAATTTCATTATAACCATCCCAACCTGTATTTTAACATGGGAATGTGAATAGCAGCACAGTATACACAGTAAGCATGTAGTACTGGTATATGCCATGTCAGTAACTCAAAACACATGCCACATGTTTCTTAAAAGCAGCCAGGTAGGGTGCAGCTATCCCCTTATCACCACCAGAGTTCCCTACCTGGACCAAGTCTACATATTTATTGGTGTTAGACATGAAGTGGTCCTGCCCTCAGCTGTATTTGGTTAAACTCGATATAAACGGTACCTTTCAATCCTGAGGTCCCTCACCAGCCTGGTGATAAGGCATCCGTTCCTCAGTATATTATAGCAGTATATTACAGCCTGTGAGCTGGGTTAATTTACACCAGCTGAACTAGTCCTGCACAGACTGGGCAGACACAACACCAAGACCCTGGGAGGCTCCTTGTGTGTTACAGAAATCCCTGGCCTCCCCTTCAGAGCAACCTTTCCGCCCTCACCACTGTGGAGACAGCACAAAGCATCTGAAGCTTGGGCCCTAACCTTTTCTCTTTGAACTTCTCAAATTTATTTTTCTATGCCTGAAGTATTTGCTTATAAAACTGACATGACCACCAGAATAAAAATGAGCAGTGCCTCTTAGCTTTGTCTTTTGGACCCTGTTCGACAAGACATGTTCTGTACACTCAGACAGGGAACGCACAAGGAGCACCAAAGGCAAGGGTTTGGAAACTGAACATATACACAACCTCTGTTCACCGGGGACAAGAATCGATTTTCAGACCAGGGAGTGCAAAGGGACATTTATTTTCTTTTGCTGCTTCATTTTAAGATACTTATAGTCATTTCCCTGGCAGCAGGGTGTTGGAGAGGATGAGACTGCTGACTCAAAGAAATGATCCTTTCCGTTCCATCTGCCCTTATTTAGAAGTGATGGCCTCCACTTCTTTTTAAATTTTTTTAATAGGAAAAAAACCCTCGTTATTCTGTCCTTCAGGCAAGTTCACTGAGTCCACTGTACTTCAACGGGAGCTAAAGACATGGTTCTACTTACCCTCCCCCAAAAGGTCTCTATTAATTGTTTTCAAATGTTGGCAGCCATGTGAAACCCTGCCTAGCAAGTCTGGCTCCTTATATGATTTTTATTAAAATTCACTTTGCACACAAGGCACATGAGATTTATGGCTGAAACTAATAGGTTGGTTCTCACTAAGACATAAATCCATAGGCTGTTTATTGAGGCTCATGGACACTGAGAACGCAGGTAATTGTTACTGTGAGTGTTTAGCTTAAAAATAGTCAGTTATGTCTCCCAGGAAATTTGTTTAACTAAGCAAACCACATAAGCTCCTGAAAAATTACTTTATCTGTGATGGTGAATGGAAGGACTGCGCAGGGTAAGTTCTGTATCTCATCTGTACATTTAATTTCACTTATAACACTTTTCAGATTTTCCTTTTACATGGTGTCTTACATCATAAAGAGCAAATGTAAAAAGGATCCCATTCATTTTCTTTCCATGCCTGTTTTAGCCATTCTCGGTTTATACAGCAGAATTTCTGCTTTCTTGCTACCAACTCTTACAAACTCCAGCTGAGGTTTTACAAGCCCAGTTCCTCCTGGCTCACTCACAATCACAATCTGCCACATGAATATCATTCTGGTGGCAACAGACAAGGTGGAGAAGAACCTGGACTGATCTTTTCCCGTTAGGGTCTGACCACATTGCCACGTGCTAACAACTGCCAGCTAGACTGGCCGGGAAGCCAGCTGTGCTCTGGAAGCCATTCAGAGTGTTAGCTCAATCCTGTGCCCAAGCAAATAAGTCCTGCTTCTCAACATCATGTAACCTTTCAGCAAGACCCAAACCTGTCTAAAAGGCTTTCACCTCACATGTGCTATGCAGCATGTCAGCTTAAAGGGGAGAGAGAGGTAGCTCATGCCACCTGAGTGGATGTGGGTCTCACACAGGTCCCAGGCTATATCTGCCAGCTTCATGTGACTGTCTTGAGTACCCTAGAACATCTCATACAGCCCTTAAAATTTTTATCTATGCATAGGAAACCTCAGTGAAACATACCAGCTGCTTCTAAAACAAAAATTGGAATCACAGAATGACAGAATGGCCTGGGTTGGAAGGACCTGAAAGATCACTTAGTACAAACCCCCCTAATGTGGGAAGGGATGCTTCTCACTGGACCAGGTTTCTCAGGCCCCCATCCAACTTGGCCTTGAACACTTCCAGGGATGGGGCATCCACAACCTCCCTGGACTACCTGTTCCAGTGTCTCACCACTCTCAGAGTGAAGAATTTCTTCCTAATGTCTAACCTAAACCTACTCTCAGTTTGAAGCCATTCCCCCTCATCCTGTCACTACATGCTCGTTTTAAAAGTCCCTCTCCATCTTTCCTGTAGGTTTCCTTCAGGTGCTGAAAAGCTGCAATTAGGACACCCCAAAATCTTCTCTTCTCCAGCCTGAAAAATCCTGATTCTCCCAGCCTTTCCTATCAGGAGAGGTGCCCCATCCTTCTGACCATCCTGGTGGCCTCCTCTGGACTTGCTCCAGCAGGTCAATATCCCTCTTGTGCTGGGAGCCCCAGAGCTGGATGCAGTGCTCAAGGTGAGTTGCTATTGCTTTTCTATCACTTTTATCACAGTGAACTACTGATACCAGATTTATTTATTATTGTGGTCATATCAAAACCAGCCCAAACAGGTGAACATCTCATTCAATGTTGCACACACACATGGGAAGGCTCACACACCAAGGTTACTTACTGAAGTCTCCAGGAATGTTTATGCTATGCATAGGTGTCACATAAAAAAGCAGTGCAGCCACATCAGTGTCATTTTGGGTTTGAAATAACTAACCATTCTGAACGATGGAGTTTCATAGCTTGGCACATTGCCATAGCATTACAGACATACTGCTTCAGCAATCTAAGCTGCCACCTCTCAAAACGTTTGCTTAGAGGTAGACTTTTGTCTCTTTTGCAACATGTGCCGAAACCAAAGCAAACCAGCCTTACAAAATAAGGATAAAAGGGTGGAAGAGTGCCTACAATGCAGCTGACTATATTTTTAAGGTGATACCTCATTCATTTTAAAATGGTATGTAAATACTGAAACCCCCCAGACAGCTAAAGAAATACCTAAAATTCCATAAATTCTTAAGCAGATGAAGAATTAGCATGAGTACAAACCTCAACAATTCGCAGGAGCTTAGGTATCTTTACGGCAGTGATGTTTACTCTGAGTTTCTCATACATCCTGGTACTGGTGTCGAGAGAAAGAAAAAGACATTTTTGGAACACTTTCTTTCTCTCTCCCCCAGTTTTTCCTTCTTGACAAGCAGCTTCTCCTTTGCTCCTTTTTACAACATTTGCTTGGTAGTCTATCAGTTATCTAAATCTGTTAGGTTGTTGCTTGCTGACGAAGTCTCAACGCTCTTGTCTGATCTAGTGACTAGGTCAGCAAGGTTGTGTGTCCTGGGGACTTGGGGAACTGTATGGAGGTGACCTCTGACACTCATCAAAGGCTCCACAGCACTGTTTGGCTCCTATCAGTTTAATCAGCTGGCTCATTCCTGCTCCTTCACCATTCATGACATGATTCTCTCCCTCACTGCCTGCCTTTCAGAGCACACAGCCCTGCCTACAGGCTGCTCCCTCACACTGAGCTTGGCTCCTGCCAGCGGCCTCATGCAACGTACCATTCATTCTCGACATGACTCACATTTTACAGAAAACTTCCTTCACGCTGAAAGGGAGGGCAGCAAATAGGAAGCTTTCTCTTATTTCAGAGACACAGAGGTCAGGAATATTCCTGAATCTTTTCTGGCAGTTCAAGGTGATGCTTAAACTGTAAAGTCTGTGTCTGCTACACGCTTTCCAAGAATTAGAGGTATTTTCAAAAAAACCCAAAAAATCCCTAAAACTACAAACTAAATAACATTTCCATGAAAATATGATGAAAAACACACATAAACTGCTACAGAAATCTGTCTGCTCTTACTCAGCGAAAATTTAAAAAAGAAAAAAAATGCCTCAAAGTCTTACTTAATTTTTTGAAATAATTAAGACCCTCTAAAATATTTTTCCCAATTTTCTTCTGAAGTATATAAGACAGAGATTTATAAACAAAATTAGAGACGCTACCCCAGGTCCCTCGCTGCATCCTGGTTAGCTCCACATATTGGGAACACACACTCCATGTTACTTGATTCAGAGGGTATGAAACCTGGCTCCATGGCTTTGTCGTGGCTAGACCTGGGCTTGCCAGTGGAGGACATCAAAAGTCAAAGGCATGAAGGCTGAACAAAAATTTAAAATTTGTCAGCATCAACCCTTAAAATCTACTAGAGGCTTTGTAGGAAAATTTCTCCCCTGTGATTTTTCAACTAGATTATGACATAAAGACAGTCATACATCATGGATTACTTCAGCTGTATATCTTCTCCCCAAAAGTATCAGAATCTCAAGAGTGATTGAGGAATTAGACTACCCAGGAACACTTCAGCCTTCTGATGAAGGAGTTTTATTTCCTGTGATATAAAGGACAAATATTGTGTTCTTCTGTGTTTCATCCATGCAAGTGAAGGGCAATTTGGAAGCAGAATAACATTCCAAATGGATTTAGATTAGCAAGCAGCCACCACAGCCACAGCTCCTTCAGACACAGAAAGGTATCCCACCGTATACTACAAAAACTATCCACAACACAATGAACTCCGAGAAATGCCAGCAGGGCTCAGACACCTTGTCTGCAATGAAAAGATCATGGTATAATGCTCTGTGGGCATTGACACAACAGCATGAATGTGTTTAATTGGTGCAATATCAACTCAGCTGAAGCAATATAAGTTATGCTGACAATACTGCTCTGTGCGAAGAAATGCTTAAATGGTCTTATCTGAATGCATTTTTTTGCAACGCAAGAGAGGTAGATTATATAAATTACAGCAGTTAATAGCCTTTTGATTCATCATTGAATCTCACAAAAGCAGAGAGTCTGAAGTGATTCCTGAGGTGGATAAATTCTGTTGTGTAAAGTGAGGGTCAGTCTTGTAATCCCTGCTAAATCAACAATTCTTCGCTCCCATTGAGCTTAAAACCTGTCCTGGGAGAACAGGCAGAAAAGTAGTCTTTCATTACAGAAAGCAAAACTATTTCTAAACATTTATTACCTTTTTTCCTGTAAATATTGTTCATCAAAAACCCTTTATTTTCTGTAATACATTTCAGTGGGGTTTTTTTTAGTCCTATTCTTTGCTATTCACTCTAAACTCTGAAGTGGCAAGTTAGACTAGCAATCTCATTAGCAATTGAATTTGTCTGTCTAGTCTGACATGCCTGGCAATGACCTGTTAGTACTAACTATTAAATTTCCCTCTGTTTACTGAACACTCTTAGCCAGTCAATTTCACAAAATACACTCATTAAAGTGCATGGATTTATGTTTTCTTTAATAACCAAGCTAAAGTATATGAAAGACATAAGAAGAGTTACTTCACATTTCTGCGCTGATGCTTTAGCAAACTTTCAAGTCACAGAATATATACCGTGGCAATGAAGATAACGAGAAGATGAACTTGTATTTCTAAGCTGTCAACTCTTCAGCTGCTGTTGATAATGAAGCATTATGTCTTGGTGTGTAAAGCGAGGTTTTTCTCTGCCTTCTCATTCCTTTTGCTGAGTTGGTGAGATTTCTGCAATCAATGTGTTTTAAATGCTATTTGTCAGGATGCATCAACATCACTGTTACACAGGAAGAAAGTGTAATCATATATTTGGGAAACTGAGGCACAGACCTGAAGCACCCACTAGTAGAGCCAAGATATCAATAAACATCCGTCATGCTCCAGATTTTATCTCCAACCTCTGGTTCACCCTACCTTAAGAAAAGAAGGAATGCGTCTTATTTCTGTCATTTATTTTAACTTAATAACATGGATTGAACCAATTCACTATGATCATAAGTGAATTCCATAAAAGCTCCCTTAAAGCCACTGTTATATTCCATATTGCTTTCCCAGAAGCAGCTGGGTGGGGAGTGCCTGGCTTTGTGCACCTGCAGTGCCATGGAAATGAATGGGGCTCCTCTCATGCACAGCCTCGGAGCTCTGCAGGGCGGGTTCCGAGAAAAGGCGGGATGTGCAGGGAACAGAAAGAAAAACTACACCACCACCACAAACAGCAAGTATTCACCTTTGGGTACTTGCCCCATTTTTCCATTAGCATGTAAGTAAAGGACTAGAAGTCCATTCTATGCCACCTTTTCCACTTTTAGTGTGCCTTTAGAAAGGTAGGTGGAAATCAGTTACCTTGCCTACTTCTTTTATTGAGGAGTAAAAGGCTCCTCCACGTGCACAACAGCCAGGCCTCACCTTTATTTATTTAGTTAATTACTACCAAAAAGTTTCATGATACGAATATGCACTTCTCTGTGACTATAATACGTTACACAAAGAGAAATATTATAACATAATAGCTCAATTAAAATAATAAGCAAATATCCTGGATCTACCATCTATAGTTAAGCTTTTTAATGGATATGCATTTCCATGGATTTTCTATAAAATTTTAGACTCCTAAAAAAGAGGAAGGGGTTTTAAAATTAAAATGGTGCCATACAGCCTGCATGGAAGTCAGAAACAAACTAATATTTTAGAGGATCTCCCAGAATCTCAAGTACAATTTTTAGGGGTTGGCTACTACCTCATTCAAAGATAAGAGAATGGCAAGTATTAGTGTTTATTTCTGTTTGCTATCCAACTAAAAATTCTGGGACTAAAATGAGACGGTGTAGACAGGAAATTTTATTAATGTAATGGTAAGACACTGATGATGGTGACAATAATGTGATGCAAGTATCCACATGGGTCAGTGGCCCTGAGGCTACAGAGGTAATGCCTCCTGAAAGGCAGCTAGTTCGTAGCATGACAGGGTCAGTGTTACAGCAACTGTGCTGTGCAGGAGACCTTCTTCAAGAACAATTAATAAACAAAGGGCATGTTAAATAGAGAAAACCAGATTTTTTCTGGTACCTTTCCTTGGATGTTGCATTAACTATTATTTAGCTAAAGTTTGGCCCCATGTTCAGATGAAGGAAACAGATCTGTGAAAGTATCTTCAAGAGTTGTCTGGTTAGAAATGAGCCAGAGTCACTAATCCTGTCTTTAGGCATTTGCCTGGAGCAGTTACATGCTTGGGCCTTTAAGAGAAATGGGAAACATGTAGCTATATCTGGAACATTCTGTCTTCAAGAAGGCATAGTTGGAGCTGGCAAGCTGAGGCAGAGATTCAATGTCCTCCATCTCAAGCTTTCCTTCCTTCATCAAACTGGAGAGTTCCCAGTGGGAACTCTTCGTGGTCACTACCTAGAAGCAGTACCAAATTGGACTTGCAGGTTCTTTCCAACCTAATCTAATGTGTTATTCACAAATAGGTATGCAGATTAATTCTGTCAACCAAGGGCTGAAGAGGGAATCAGTCTTGTTTCACAGAGACTCTGTGTACCATTTACTATACTGGCACTATTTTGGAGGAAAGGTTAGCAGTGCCAACTAACAGCTGAGGAAAACACTGGTGCTTGGGACATGGAGGAAGAAAGTGGAGAGAGAATAAGAGAATGTTAAAGTCATCTAATTAAATTTCTAATCCAGGTTTACATAATTAAGCAATAATGACTATGGGGAAGGGCATTTCCTGGCAGTTAATGACCGGCTGGAGGATTTGAGGGCTTGAGGTAAATCCAAGCGTTCTTAACACTGTCAGTCATTAATTGCCAGGAAATGCCCAACTCAGGAGGTTATTACTGCTGTTATAAACCAAGAATAGAAAAATATAAAGAAAAAAGACAGCAATTACCTTTTTAAAGCATTGAAAGCTGAGCACTGAACTGCCTGTCGCTATGGAGACAGAGTTTTATTTATAGCATCAGTCCTTTGCTAGTGTTTAAAGACTGCCTCAGTACCCAGAGGAGGGCAGGAGTTAGTTCTCAGGGCTCCATTAGGTATATAATTGGTAATTCAGAACATCAGCTCTGTGCCACGGGCCACATAACATCTGCAGACATCAAGAGTATCACAAAACTTTACAACACTGATTACAAAATACTGGCAGCCACTCAAAACATTTTATAGTTACACATACCTTCAGAAAGCATTTCCAGTAGTTCCTGCTTTGATCTACAGAGTGTGTGTCTCTAAATAGGATCCTTGTAATGTCACATTGTGCTGTTTCCTAGAAATTAAGTACTTAGGGACCAGATCTTTAAAACTGATTAATGCCACAGGTCTGCGTAGCCAGACTGTGATCACTAACTGATTTTACAATTGTGTAACTACTGATTTCACTGGAACAGCTCCTGATTTACACCAGTTAGTATAAAGATTGAATTCAACCCACAGTGCGTAACAAATGCAAAGCCCCAAACCTCCTTCTTTCAAGCCTCTGAAAGAAGTTATTCAATAGTTGATTCCTAATGCAGCTAGAAAGAAAAGTTATTTTGCTCCTTCTAATGTTAGTTTCCCAAAAGATTCCATTGCTTTTTATGTGATATGGTATTTGAAATCTGACCAATGCTTCAATGAGCACAATCTTCTAAATGAATTGGTCAAAAACTTAATATTTACCACTTAATTAACTTGGAAAATAATTAAAACAAGCAAACAAAAAAACCCCAAAAGCCCAACCCAAAACAAAACAAAAAAACTCCAGTAAAGGACTTAGAAACCTAAATCAGAATAGAAGCAGGACTGAGATGCCTGACAATAAAGCTGCAATCAAAAAAAAATATTGCTTCATTTTTCCATCCTGCTAAGTTCACTGATTAACAGATTTATAAATTCTCACTTTGTGCAGACACAGGGCCTCATCTCTTAGACATTCTCCAAATAGATGAATCAGACATCAGTAGAAAAACTTCATTTTAAAACAAAATTAGATGAGGGTAGATAGGTGGCTTCCACTCCCACCTCTCCTCTCCTCCGCCCTGTGTAGCAGCCTAGTAGTATGAGTACTCAGTCAGGAATACAAGTACTATACAACATCAAACACTGAACCTAAGTCTCTCTAATCCCTGCTGAGTGCCCAAACCATTATTACAGGGTGAGGATTCCTTTTGTGCCTGATTTCTAGCCCCATTAATCTTGCATCCTTTGCTGACTGCAGCACAGATCAACAGAGGGGTACTTGTGTTTCTTTATTTGGCCACATTTCAAAACAGAAGCCTGGGCCTTCTGAACAAAAACAAGTCCGTATCTCAGGACTGATTTTTGAAATGTGGATCTTTAATCAACTCTCTATAAACGCAAGCACAGAATTTTATGCTTAGTAAAATTAATATACTCAGCAAGTATTTACACTTCAGAGACAGGTGAAAGCAGCACCTCCCTCTTCTCTCCTTTCTCTCACCTCGTAATTTTCCTTTATTTTTCCATCCGTTCAGAGGTTGAGCCACACAGGTGGCTGTAGGTTGATGTGGCCTTGCTTTGCCTATTCTGTGAGGTGCTGTCTAGAAGCTTTATTAGTGCAAGCCCTGTGCCATGCTGGAGTGGCTGTGCGGCTCCCGGACTGATGTCCAGTCACAGTTATCTAACACACATCAGTCAGCGTTATCTAACGTCAGAGAGAGCACATCTTCAGCCTGGTGACTAAAGTAGGAGCTGCCTAATCGTCCAGAGACACTTCATGAGGAGCTTGCATGCTGAGTGCATGAAGGCCAGACTCCATCCTGGGCACCTAACACCTAAAATTTAGAGGCTACAAAGTCTTCATTGTGTTTACATGAGGCTAGATACCAGTTAAATCTTCTTTTTTATGTCTTAAAAATACTTTTGCAAGCACTCCTCAACCTATTCAAGATAGATGCTGCAGCATCTTCATCGTAAGCTGTAGTCCACCACAAGATGGGCAGTTCTTACTAATTCCTGAATTTAGGACCTTAGCATTGAAAAAATTAATAATTTTATTCAGTGCTGATATTTCCTCTGTTCTGGTGCATGAGCCAGTGATGTACTGGATGATGCCCCAGAAGACAGATGAGGAAGAGAAAGAGGTGAAGATAGAGAGGCATTGCCTTTGTGACAGGAGAATCAGTGTTTCTGCACTTGCAGGAGGGGAGAAAGAAAGGGTGATTTTTTTTCCTTAGGTCAGTGTAAACCCTTGGCCTTCGAGTGACACTGTCAAGTCTTTCTCTTTCATTATTAAATCATGATAATTTCCAAATTTCTTGATGAAGTATAATCTGTATATATTTTTCCCTTTTTCTTCCTTACAGAAAATCTTTAATCTCACCATTCCATAGCATACTTTTCTCTCCAGTTCAGTAGTGCTATATTTCCCTCTTGACTAGAAAAGGTCTATCCTATATCCAAATTTTAAAAATGCTTCAGTACAGACTATTTTCCCATCTGCTACTTTGATTGTTGTATTCTGGATTCTTTTGCTGTACCCTTCTTCACTGATCCATAAAATACAAGAAATGAAATATAGCTAAAATATTGGAAAAGATGTGTGTTCTTGCAAACACTGCTACATAATCTGCTTTGCTGGTGTTTTTAGGAACATAACATTGCTGTAGAATTCATTGCTTGTAAGACCGAGAACTACCCAGTGTGCTCCCCAAAGCAATGTTAATAACATGATTTTGCCAGCTACTATCCCAGTACTTATTCTAATGACCAAACACAGTTGTGAATACTACGAAACATTTGAGGAGCTCATGGCCCAAAGTGGTGTGGCTGCAGCCATATGTGTCCTATCATAAGAAAGAGGAAGGAAAAACCAGACTTGGAGTTTCCCCTCTCAAATCAGGAACGTCAAACTGTCAGCAACGATCCCACACTCTCGCTGATTCCAGGTTCCCCTGCACACATCAGGTAGTCTGTTTCATGTCGCTTCAGAAGACTGCAAAACAACAGCCGTACTATTTGGTTTTGTACTTATTTAGATAAGTTTATCCCTGCTGCTTAGATTGGAGAAGAAAACATACTCTTTATTTTCAAGGAAGGTCATAAGGCTTATGCAAAATTCTAAGGAAAACTTTTAATGAGCCTTAAAACAGAAGATAGTTATATAGAGAAACAACCAGAAAGTTGTAATTGAGCTCTTCCTTGCTTTGCAGGGTTAGGGATTGGCAGCACGCAGCTCCTTTCCATCCTAGCTTTCAACACGGAAGCATTTAGATACAAGCTGGAGTTCGCTCACTATGACTTAGATTTACTACAAACCTTGGAGATTATTACAGAGTCTCTATTTTTTTTTGTATATGTTTTTAAAGTAACAAATTGTAAGAAACTGAAAATAATAATCTAGGAAATTGGAATTGCGCTGTCTATAACGCTTTTCTTTTTTGATGGCATAGTTCACAGGAGGAACAATAATCCAATATTGTAAAATTGGATTAATTTAAGATCTAAAATATACAGCTAGAGCACATCATCACATAGCCTAAGAGTCGGCATGTTTCTCAACATTTACAATAAGCTTTGCTATTTTATGCCTAATTGAATGCCCATCATCAGCTTTTCAGGCAAAGGTAAACCTGGTAACAATCTCAACTGTACAGAGCAGCAGAGAGTATCCTCAAGTGTGGCCCAACAGCTAAAAAAATGTTTTTTCTCTTAAGTCATTATAAGCCGATTACTTACCGAAGGAAGAACATCTCTGGAAGAGTTTAAGGCCAGGTTGGATGGGACTTTGAGCAACCTGGTCCAGTGGAAGATGTCCCTGCCCATCGTAGGGGTTTGGAACTAGACGACCTTGTAGGTCCCTTCCAACTCAAACCATTCTACGATTCCATGATTCAACTTCCATGGGATTTCTTACATTAATGAGCATGCTCATGAACAAATTTCTACATGTCTGAGTCCCTAAATGCAGTCTTTACAGGCGAAGCGAATGCAGATATATCAACGGATATTGTAGCCTGTATATTATCAACTTCAAATGTCACAACCACACTAGTCTGGTTGCATGCACAGGACTTGGCAGACCTCTGAGCCTGGTGGTAGCAGGAAAAGATAAATATTAGAATTGAAGAACAGATAAAATTTCTATTTCATAAAGTTTTCAGTAAATTCCCTTCATGACTGTCCAGAAAGTCATACAAATTAAAACAAAATGCATAAATAAAATCCTAAAAAAATTTATTATGGTCACAACACTAAAAATAAGTAATTTTAGTATTTTTAATTATGACTTGTCAGTTACAGTCTATATATACTAACTAAAAGTGAAATAAAGTAATTTCAATATAAAATCATTAAATATCTTTGCTCAAGAACTGTTGAAATGGTACACTGCAGCATTTTCAAACTTTCATAATTTCGTTTTGCTTTGGCAAATATGTTGTATATTAGTGTGAATTAGCATCTTAATTTAAACTTTGTAAGTACTCCTCCCAAAAAAAGGGTTTTTTTAATGTACTTTTTCTTGAAGAGGAAATGCTTCCATATTGAATACAAATTTTTTCATAATTTTTGCCTTTCACAGTTTTAAAAAGGTATACCTTTTTAATTAAATGTCTTTCCACCAAAGCGAACTTTTTCTGAAAAACATATGCTCGAGTCCCAAACACCTAGAATATTTGCCAAAATAAAATATTTTAATGAGAAGAAAATGGGTGAAAAAGACATCTTCTATATGAAAACAAAAATTAAAACTGTTTTATAAAAGATTATCAAATTATGGATCAGCAATAAATTAAACAATAGGACTAGTATTGATTTTTGTATGTGCATGATGAAAGGACATGCAAAAGTTTCTATTTGGAATTCCTGATGTACTTTGGGGTGAGCATTAAGTCACTGGGTAGTTATTACACACCAGGGTGCCAACATAAGAATCACAGAGTCAAAGAACGAATATCTGTTATTTTCTGGCAGCATAATGTACAAATATTACAAAGCCAATACTCTGGCTCTAGATTGGATCTTCCTGATGTTTAGCTTTCACTATAATTCATTTACAGGGAAGTACCATCACACTACGAGGTCAAATGGTCCTCACCCCAAAGAAAGGGGATCTGCAATGCTACAGTCTGCTGCTCAACACAGCATCAGTAGCTTGGACCGACAACTTTCTATGAGATCAGGACACGCAGCCATTCCTCAAGCTAAAAAAACCTTAAAGTTCTTTACTGAAAGTACAAGAAATTGTTTTGATGCTGAAATACAAGTACACTTAATCCAAAGACTACTGAAAGATTGTAGTGGGTTTTGGAATCCAATTTCAAAACTCCAGTGGAGCCCAAGTTACTTCTTGCACATCTCCCCACATCCAGTTTGACAGGTTACCGCACTAAGTTGTGCCCTGTCTTCTGCTTGTGCAGCTTAAGACTGAGCGATGCTCATGTTTGACAGCTGCAAAGGGTGTGATGGAGCTCAGCAAAATTGTCAGGGCTTTCTTCAAAGGTCTGACTTGCTTGTGATGGGCTCTCCCATGACACGGCACAGCTTCTCATTCACAGTCTCAGTGCTATTCTGTACCTCTTGCTGCTGGATCTCTGCTTCACGTCTAAATCCACAAGTTCAATAGCTTTTGAAGGGAGCTCCCAGTTGAAAAAGAAGAATTTGGAAATATCCTTTTTTTTCCCGGAGAGCAGGAAAATGCACACAGGACCAGAACATGGTCTGACATGCGTCAAAAAGAAAACGGATAAGAAGTGCTTATGTTCATATTTAATTGGAAACATCCAACATAGAGAGGTTATTCTAAAGTTGAAAAAAAAAAAGTTGCTCTTCAGGGTATATAATGAAATATTATGAAATTATAAATTTTAGTTAATGACTCACAAAAATTTCCTTACCAGATCACTTCTACAAGTATTTTTGGACACATTGCTAAAGGATCAGTAACAGGCAGAATGTTTCCGGTATGAACTAAAATTCTCTCAAAGAACAACTGCAATAAGGACTAAAGCCATATTTTCAGCACAAGTGGCTGGTTTTAAGGGCTTTTTCATCACATAAAAACCAATCTACAACCAGATGTTGTTTGGTATTCTGAATACCTGTTGAAATTTATCCCTTCACACATGAACAAATGAAATGGAAAACCCAATCAAAAAAACCCAAAACAAAATAGAAATTGGGCAACTGGTACCTCTTGACTCTGAATACTACCTACAAACAGAAAAAAATCTGCTGCTTTTCTGAACCTTTTTTGTGGAGGTTTCTTACTCTTAGATTCTTCTACTCTTGTATTAGGGTTTCCAAGCTGCAGGGTGCAGGTCCTTCAGAGGAGGATATTGCTCACACAGCTGAACACTGCCTTCTGAGCTCATTCACGTATGTGCCATGCAGAGCCGAGAGAAGACGCCATTGCCAGTACCAAAGCAGCCCCAGTAAAGCGTGAAACTGAGCTGAAGCTCATGAGGAAACACAGGCCACCATTTCAGCTGTGTGAAGCTGGTGGAAACAAGCACTGGTGCTAACACTGCTCTTCTCACTGTGGAGCATTCTCTTCCCTTGCCCTGGCAGGCCACTCCATGCCTTTGTCATTCCTTCCATTGTGCCAGCATGAGAGTTTGTACAGCTGAACAATGACTCAGTGTGGGGAACTGATCCAACTGAAAACTGATTTTAAAATTTTTTTTCTTTTTTTTTTTTGTGGCAGTGTTAATCCTAGCCTCTCTCAACTCTGGTTCACTGTGTGGCCACAAGAGAACTCGTTCCAGCAAAAGTAAAGGCTCAGCAAAAAGAAGCAAGTTCCACTGCACTGGAAGTGCTGGATTTTATTAAGTGAAAATGATCCTATGGAGCTCTAGAAGACTACTCCCAGCTACGAAGCTAAATCGCTGTATGGTGCATGGCAAGTTGCTCCAAGTCTCTCTCTTCTCAATTTCAGTCTATTTAGACTATACGTTCTTCAAAGAAGAAATCTTTTGCTTATTATATATTATGTATTACATAATTAATTCCTAGTCTACATTGGGGAACTGGCATAATAAAAAGAAATAAAAGCAATGATTTCTAAAGCAAAAAGCAGTTTACTTTTAAGGAATTCTTGTTAGCTAATGGAAGTGCAAACCAATAATCACCTCGTGCACTTCAGTCCTATACTGAAAACTGCAGGACATGATATTCCTTTAATCGGTGAGATCAAATTTCATTACAAAGTCAAGAAACTCATGTGAAAGATATCTACCTAATAAAGGAATTTGCATTATGTATAAACACTTTAAAGATAACATTATATTTGGCACTTGAAATGTTACAGGCTTTTTTTTTTCTTTTTCATAAGATAAAATAAATGAAACATTTTTTTCTGCATTTTAATTGTTTAGGCTATCTGGGTATATATTTAGTCATAAAATTACTAAAACTGTTTGTTATCTGGGGGGAGAAAGAGGGAGATTTATTTTTCAGATTATTTTTATAACCTTTTTATTAGAGTATCGGAATAGTGTGAATGGATTATACCTGAGACAAAGAAGTTGTTCCACACAAGAAGAAGATTTAACAAGGGGTTCCTAGGACCTCCCATGGATCCTCTCTGGCACTTCATCACCTTAGAGACTTCAGTGGGGCTGTTAGTGCTTAAGGCTTCACTTCTGCACCAAGACTCTTCCCTGGGTCTGTATTTCTGTTTCCCTTGGCTACAAACAGGGCTGATGGAGAAACATGGTGATAGTTGTTAATATTCCCCTTGAAGATGCACAAGGTTGTCTACTCCAGATTTTTCTCCATACTTTTCTGGTTACTGGTGTACATTTCGTAAAAGGGAGATCTCTGCCTATTAGCAGTGGTTACCCTGGTGACAGAGACACAGCTCAGCCAGCATCTCTACCCTCACAGCTACTGATGCAGATAAGCAGGGATGGCATTAGTAGGAAGCAGCACTGCAGGACAAACCAAGGAGACATCACTATTCTCTCACTGGTTTAAATTAGTAGGAACGGTGCTGAGTGTGATGTAAATTCCTTAGGCAAGAGCAGATTCCTTACTTCGGGGACCCTGTAGGCTATACATTTCATCCTATACTCAAGTGCTGATGCTTTTTAAAAATCATTTTTGCTTTGCTAGTGTCCCAGTAGGAGTTTAAGAAGTCAGTTGCAGCCAATTGTACTTTCTCCTTTCTCTTTAAAGGGGATAAAGCTTTCAAACTATTTGAATAAACTGTGATTACATCTTCATTTGTCAGTAATGGGATTACCACGCTGATAAAAGAGACTTCAGACAAACATACATGTTTAAGATTGGTGTAAATTACCCAAGAGGGTAGGGAAAATCCTTTGGGCTCCTTAGAGCCCATCCCTCCCTCTTTGAAAGCTGGCTGGCACCAAGAGTCCTGAAAAGGCTGGGACCAGCTGACCATTCCCTGCTGGGGGTTGTGGCTGTTTTCCTGTGCACATGCTCACTGAACTGGAAAATACAATTATGCACATCCAAGTTCACAGTTAGTTTTTTGACTATAGCTAAGAAGATAAAGATTTTTCAACTAATTGATTTTATCTCTAGATGAAGATGATGTCATAAATCTTGGTCAGCTAATAATGATTAAGAGATAAAGGCAATCTGAGAAAAATATAAGTGCCGTTTTTGCTAAATGCCGATGGACTCCATGGTGAGATAATCTTTTTAACATGGCGACCCATCCCACATACAAAATGTTTGCCCAAAGCTCCATTTGTGAAAGAGAACAAATGGGAAATCTGAAAGCAAGCAGGAAAGATATGAGTGAGAAATGAAACGCAGATTCAAATCCTGTTACGGCTAAAGAAAAAGAAAGGCTGGAAAATAATCCTACTTTGAGTCCCTATAATGAATTGCATATTACAATACAGAGGGATTGCTCAGGAGGATTCTAAACTCTGTAGAGAGCAAGCATAGGGATTAGTTAACTCTGTAGTTGTCTTCAACTTTATGAGGTCTTGATTCTGCCATCCATATACCTTTTCAGTGGCTTTTACTTGTATTGGCACCAGTGGGATTCCTTGTTCAGCTACATGTACGGGCTGCAAAGCTGGGTGTTTATACTGGAAACTGAGAAATATAATTTGAGTATGTGGGTTAATCTAGTGGGAAATAACTTCACTGAATTACATCAGAACTACATATGCAAAACTCAGGGAAAAAAGAAAAAGAAAGAAAAAGTATGGTTTGGAGAATTGCTATATATAACACACGCCTTTGAGTAACTAGCCAAAAAACATGATGTGGTAAGATTGGCCAAAGATTTGCTGATTTTTTACTTCTGACATATTTTTTGAATACATTATACTTCGTGGGAATTCATCAAAGCAGTCAAAATTTCCTACTACAATGAAGCAAAACTTCTGCTTTCCTATTATTATGTTGCAGGATATAATATAACAAGCTTTGGATTAAGTTGCCGTATTTAAAGAATGTTTCATTCAGGAGAAAAGAAAGTTTGTGAGAACTTTTTTCTCTCCAAGTTTCAAAATGATCCGGAGAATGGATTTCCATACTTTGATCACATTCAAAAGCAGAATGTATTTATAGATTAAGAACCTAAATGTGTAAGAACTAAAGCTAGGTTTTGCTGACTAGGAAAAGTTTGTCTACTTTCTAAAGGCTTTCAAAGATTGCACTGCATGTATGCACAAGAAACACAAGCAGTGACTTGCTGTAGTTTAAACCTTGTTGTTGCTAAATATTCTTCCTTTGCAATAAGTGAAATTATTGATTTTTCAGGCATCTTACTTTCTATTCTGATGAAAGAATCTGTATTTTCCAAGATGCAAGTAAAACTGAATAAATGAAAACCTTGTGACAAAGATCCCAGTATCTATCAAGGCAGGATTCAACAACTACCTAGAATAAATAATGAGGAGCAGCATGACTAAGACAAATCTTTCAATCTCTCCCGAGGACTTCCTTAGTTGCCAGTCACCAGTTTCCCCGTAATCCTACCAGAAGAAGCAATTTTTTGAGCTGTTCAAAGTTCTCTGTGCGTAAACAATGCTATGGAAGAAGAGAAGCACATGAAATACTGAGAGGGGGCTGAGCTGCCGTCAGAGCTGATCATAAGCAGTGTTAATAAAGTTGTATGTAACATGTAGGAGGAGAAGAAGAATTCAAAGGCAGAGACAAAATGCTCAGAATGTGATGCTAAACAAATTAGAATAAAGAAACCATCTGGACAGATACGTGAGCTTGATGTAGACACCAAGGAAGCCGTAGATGAGAAGATTACAGTTTTGGGGATTGTCTGGCCAATTTTGGAAGAAGAAAAGGCAAAAAATTCAGAGAAAGCAGAACAACAAGGTTTTTGTGATGTGAAAGATGGAAAATTGAAGTAAAGAATGGCTTTCCAGAAAGGAAATGGAATCCCAGTTGGCATCCATTTTTACAGTGATGACTATCACATAGTAGTCATAATCTGCAACAAAAAAAAAAAGAAGAAAAAAAGGAAACCTCTTAACATTCTGACAAGTATTAACAACTTGAAAAGTGACAGGTTTTAATATATCATATTTAAATGGATGCACAGGCTAAGTATAGATGAAAAGTGATTGAGGATACTGGCAAAAGCAATGGACAAAACCAAATTTTTGAGTGTTCGTCACAGTAAGGGTAGTAGAAAACCACCACATAAGAGGATGATGTGGAATCAAAAAGTTGAGAGAAAGAAAAAGAGAGCTCTGACAAGTGGTACAAAAGGTAAACCACCTAATTAAAGAAAAAGATCAACATTGCAGGAGACAGAAGAGCAGAAGGGGGTAAACAAGAGAGTTAGTTAGTCATAACTGAAGTAGTGAGTCTGACAGAAAAGTAATAGAAGGATACTGTCAATGGCTCAGTAAGAAGTTGAGAGACAGGCAAACAGTGAGTTGGCAGGGAAATTAATGAGAGAGTGTTCAATAACGCAACAAGCTAAGCTTTAAAATAAGGCAATATAGCTGTTGAAAGGATTGCCAGGCAACGGGACCAGTGAGCTAACGAGACTCAGTAGGTAAAGGGAGAAGAGAGGCTTCTGGAATAGCGAAACTTAGAGCTCAAGAGTTTTCAAACTATGCCAGAACTCGTGGGTGCCATTGGTGATCCAAAGTCATGATGTGAATAGAGGGAGTTCTCCTTCCCCAAAGCCTCTCACTCATGCTGCCTGTACCAGCTGGTGTCTGCCTTTGACTCTAAGCACTAAAGCTGGTCAGAAATCTCAAAGAGATCTCCTTCACTATTCAAGCCATTCTTTTCCCCTTCCTCACTCCATTTCTAATCTATTCCGTAATGAGGAGGCCCAAGGAAGGATGTGCTTGATGTTCTTGAATGCAGTAAATGCAAGTTCTACGATCAGGACCCATCTGTCCAGAGTGTTCTTCCATTAGATACATGCCATTTATAAAAATTTATAAACATGTTTATATTTTTCCCCTTCCTGCAGGACACTTCTTTTCCTGCTAACAACAGAACCATATCCTTCTGAATAGTTCAGTAATCACTTGTTGGACAGAGGATTAACGAGGTTTTTAAAGCCCATAATTCAAGGCACTGTTTTTTAGGAGTCATTAATCATAAATCATCACAGTGCCATGTTAGAAGAGACACCAAGAACTACAACTATAGAGAGAAATTCTTTTATGTATCTATGCAATGGCCTGAGTTTCACATATGTTGAACATCCAGCAGCTTCTTAATGAATGTAATAATTTAAATAAATTATTACAAACTGCCAAAAACTCAGGTCTTTTGGAAATTCTATCCCAAGGAGTACTCTAAGAGAGTTAAAAGTCCAAGACTCGTGGTTTCCAATTAGACTTATACTCCTATTTCCCTTGTGTATGTTTAGAAATCCTATTCACAGAAACTTTGATTAAAAAAATTGTTCCCGATTCTCAAATATATTTCTAAGTTCTTGTGATTTCAAAGCAAGCTAAGCATGAAAAACTTTGGAGGATTAGGTTCTTGGTATGTAAGAGCAGCCCAAGTCAAAGTTACTCCAGGTTTTACTGGAAAAACACAGACTTTAAAACTTGAGAGCTGATAAACATCACAGCAAGCAGTAGCAGCATACTTTGTGTGGAGCTGCACCTAATGACCAGACACGGTAACAGCTGCAATTTCCGGGCAGATTGAAAGTGCAATATTGAGGCATCAAACACAGTGCTCATTGTGGAGAGGGATGTATCAAAAAGAAAAGGTAGTAAATACTTTATGGAACACACAAGCTGGGAACAACTGCACATTTCCTATCCAAAAGTGGTAGGATATCTTACAAAGCGTTTTTGAATGTGAATTGGAAATGGCAGCTATGGCCACTCAATCAAGGGCAGTAACATAATCTCTGCTTTTTCATTCAATTATTTCTCACAGTCTAAAGGATTTCTCAGACTTCAATTCTCCGTGGGGAATGAAATTCTGTCCCTGAAGATGTAAAACCCAGAATCTAATTCCTTACTCTCGTATACATGTTTTCAGTGACTTCTATTAAAACTGTTTGGATGATCCCTGTTATTACAGTCTGAAAGAAGAGCACTAAATTTTCCTATTTAAAAATCATAGAACTGAAGTGGAAGGATGCTAAGTGGGGTGTCTCATATCATAACAAGGAGTCCGCATCCAAGACTCTAAATCCAAGATAAGTGCTCTGATCCTGTGGGGCTAAAGTCTTTTCTGCAAGAGCAAGCTGTAAGAAAGCAGCATGTATTTCTCCCGTCAGCGGTTTGGACATACATCCCCTAAACAGTTCACATGTCTCTGATTTTATTGCAGGGCTGTTTATACCATCAAGTGCTCATATTTGTCCCCATCACCAAGCCACAACAAAGTTTTACCTTTGCATGTCATGCCAGCACCTGCCATATGACCATGGATGCCTCCCTAAGGTGATCAAAGGCAAACTGAGCACGTCTCTATGATTCAGGCAATTTTCAGTCCACAAGAAGCTCTGCTCATGCAAAGATTACTGTGTCATTGCCTGGGTCCAGCACACAATGGCCTGGCTGCAGTTTGTCACATTATCATCCTTCTTGAGTGTAGGACACAGTCATGAAGAACTGTGCTGAGAAAACCTTTATAACATTTAATCACTCCTTGCCTAAATACGAGGCCTTCAGCAAAGAAGACAATACGGAATTGAACACCTGCTCCCCAGACTGTTGAATGGTTGTCTCTGCCCTAATAATTTTGAATTCTTAACAAAGAAATTTGCATAACTCAGATGGAAACACCAGATTTTTTGTTAATAAGTTTGTCATCACAAAGACAATGACTGGAAGATCCTCCAAGGAAGTGACTTCCAGTTTGAATTAGACAACATCCTTGTCATTGGATGTTAGGAGCAGAGGAAGAGAGAGCCAGAAAGAAGGTTTCAGAGTGAGAGAATGTAGTCACACTTTAAAAACCTATGCAGACTTTTCTTACAAGAGAAGAACGATGTGATCCCAACATAAGACAGCTACCAAACTAGTTAGAGAAGAGAAAAGGAGTGGTATTTGGTATCTTTGTACAACATGAATGTAGCCAAGAATTTTTCGAGTGTCTGTTAAAATACATAGATTTTAGTCTATTAGGTTTCTTTGTTCTGCATCCTTTGTCCCCTGGTTATGGATTCCATATCACTGGATTTTTTCTCATCTGTAAACATCAAGGTCACCCTGAGGACAAGCCTAGATGGTCTATAAGACGAAAATTTTCTTTGGCTGAGAGAATACTTGTGGCTGGGTCATGTGATACTGCCCTTTCTTTTTATTTGGAAACTTTCAGATTAGAGAGGAATGGACTTAAAAACTCACACAACACTCTGAAAAATAGTCCATCTGTCTATCAATCATTAAATTCCCTCCGCAGCCCACTGTGGTGTTTATGAAAATGACAGCCTGGTCACCCTGGGGTGACCTTCAAGAAGGAGTTTCAAAATAATTCTTTTCATAGGATGTTTGAAAGGAATCAGTATGTTTTTCTAAAATATTCTTCTTTAATTATGATAGAATTTCTCTAAAAAGGTTCTGCTTCTTTATAATATATCCTCACAACTGTATATGCACAAGTACAGTATGTACCTGGTTACATGAGTGGGTTGACATTTTTAACCCTACTAAATATGAATCTATGTATTTCTTTGGAATCATGTCAAGGTCTCTATGATGAAAGGCAGATCCAAATCCACAAACTATTTACAAAAGGACAAGCTGAACAACTGTGGTCAAATAAAATAAAAAGAAAATATCACAGCTAGAAATCATTTCTGAGAAATAAATCATGGAACTGGAATAAAGTTTAAATGTTTTGGTTTTACTGATCAGTTCCATAACGTGGAATGTTTCAACACGCTCCTAAAACTGACCCTTCACAATGCGGGTAGAGCACACTGATTTACATACTTTGGATCTAGGCTGGCTTTATGTTTTCAAATATGCTTTCCCAACCTCATATGATTCCCTGTTGTAAAACATAGTGCTAGTGGAAGGAAAAAGAAAAATAGATTACGAATCAGAGTTCACATTTTGGACATTGAGTAATGGTGATTAAACTTACCTAGACTCAGTTACTGCCTTAAGAAATAGTATTTCAAATGCCATTCAAACTTTTTTTGGAGCTGTCTGCAAAAGTCAGGGTAAAGACTGCTGCTTTTAAACTGCAAGGGTAAACAGAGGCTTTAGAATTTAGAAAAGATTGGCCTGAAACTAATGAGGCACCTGCAGATCTGATCACTTGAAATGAATTGACTGGGCTTGAGATGCCTTCTTGCACATTCCTTGCCAACAGACACCACTAACTTCCTTGCACAAAGCTACCAAATTGCTACATAATATCCAAAAGCTAGCATTTCTTACTTGCCTTTCAATTTGGCAGACACTGAACGTTACCTTGATGAAGTTTAGAGTGCCAAATTCCTTCACTTAACACAGCTGAAAACAGTCACTAAACCGTTCTTTAGAAGCAAAGAGGTAAAACTACTGCTATTTGTATCTTAAGCATAAGCACAGACCAAAAGGCAATGCAAAGATGTTTGGAAGTGTGTATGTGGGAGAAATAACATAATATGTATTTACATTGAAAGGAGTTAGAGTCCCAGATTGGCCAATGAAGATGAGAGAAAAGGCAAGAAGAATACACCAGATGTAACCACAGAAGCAGCGTAAAAATATGAGAGTACTTTTTATCCAGCAGCTGGATTACAGAAGTTTGGAGCTATCTGTGAAAAATTTGTCTCCTATTTGATTTCTTCTGTGCTTAGGGAAACAGGATTCTGTACATTATAAATGAGCAGGATTGCATCAGAGATGCTAGATTCAATTATCACTCTCCCTAATGAAAAGAGTCCATGAAGCTCTGTACTTAGGTTAAAGGTCCTGTTCCAAAAACAGTAATAATACTGATGTTAACCTGATGTCATATTGATTCTTCATTCGGGAAAGTAATTACAAATAATGTCCTGCGGCAGATGGATGTACTAAAAACAGAAGGGAGAAAATGGTGACTGTATGCTACACTAGAAGTTTGACAACATATAAGGAACCTGCCTTCTGATTTTTAATTTTTTCGTAAATGTGAATTTCCACAGCATTTAAATCATGTTATACTGACCCAGGCACTGGCCAGGTGACAGAAGAGGTGGTGCCTGTGGCCGGCTGGCACTCCAAGAGGATCTATGCCTCTGTGTCCGAGCCTGGTTTAAGCTACCAACCTAAATGCAGGTCGCTCGCCTGGCAGGCAGAGAGCAGCCGCAGCACCAGGACAAAGAGGCGAAGGAGAGGCTTTTTCTCGCCGTTCCAGTGGCGTTTATTGAGGAGGAAAAGGGAGCACGGACCCACACAAACCAGAAGCAGTGGCAAAAGACCCCCTAAGCCCGGTGACATGGGTTTTTAAACAAACAGGATTGTGGGCGGAGACAACACATAGAACCAATAACAGGGGAGAACAGGGGAGGAACAATGGGTACAACAACCAGTGATCTGTAGCAGGGGGAGAGTACAATAAATTGACAGGAACTGGGACCAATGGGGCATCGAATACTCAGAACTTTTGAGAACTTATGCATATGTAATACAAGAACTGAATATGTATAAACCGATTATAATGAAATGGGGAGGGGGGAACTCATAACTGACGAATTGTTAAAAGATGGGGAATGGGGTCTTTGCCCTAACCCGCCATCAGGCGGTGGTACTGCTTCCTTGACAGCCTGTTTCAGCTTCAGCTGCTTGTACCACCGCCACATTACATGAGGAAATGAAGAGAAGCTTGTGATTTCAGCAAATGACTGCTTGGATTTTCTCCCCATACAGAAGTAAATTTTTCTGCTAATCTGTGAACCAATGTATCTGAGCTGAGCATGGAAACTTGACAACTGTAAAGAGAGCAGAAGGGATTTTCCACTTGCTGGGGTGGTCTGCTACTGGTATCACTGATGATCGCTGAGTTGGAGTATGTGTCTACCAAAGAAGAGGGTAGTGATATTGTCTCTATTTCTACAGAGAATCACTCTGCAGCTAACTGAGATCACAGACGCCTGCAGTAATAAACAAGGTTCTATCAGTTTGAGGTAAGAGGCAATCTTCATGCTCACCACAGAAAGTGCTGTCCTCTAGAGCTAGAATTTTATGCTTGGAAGAAGTAAAAAGCCACTAAATAGAATATGTTGCTGTTCATAAAACTCTATATGTCAACGTAATTGTTCCACCTGCATATAACTTATAAAGTAGCTTTTTAATAGTAATATGTATAACTGTTACATGTGACCACAGAGCAGGCATGGTTTGGAACCCAACACCGTCTTGGCTGGACCTCAGCAGAGCCTCAAACTTGAGTTTCTTGGAGACATTTTTAATACTCAAAGGCACTTTTTGTAACAATAGTTTCAGAAGACAGTAAAAGTAGAATGATCAGCATTCTGAGGTAATATATTACTACATACCCCCACAGTCCTAACCTTACTTGTGACCATTAAGTTTAGTAAATATTTTTTAAAAACAAAACTATGCCTCTCACAACTGATTAACATTTGTTGATAATGAATATGTAAACCCACAAGTAGACTCTCACTAAAAAAACGGTAACTGCAGACACCCAATATTGTTATTCTTTTTGTAATTTAAATGAGACTCTCAAGAGAAATTCAGCTGATTTACAAGACTTGGATCTTGGAAATTCCATTGGATAAATCAGGTTTCTTAAAAGATGCCAGGCAAAACATAAATCATATGTTTGACATCAGTTTGTGCTGTAAAATTTACTTTAGAATCATTGAATAAATACAAGTGAGAAAGGTGACCTGCCAGATAGTGATGGGCTACATGGTGCTGCACAAAATCTGCCAGAAGGCAACACTACTTGACATTCTACAAGAGAAGGTAACAAGGTCAAAATCTGGAACAAAAATGACAAAAAATTGATGCCATGTACTTGAACTGCACTGTGGTTCTTAGGAAGCCCTTTTTCATCACTAATTATGTTAGAGAGTTTAGCAAATATCCAGCCATAATATTAGAGTGAGTAAATTATTGATGTAGTAACAAGATAAAGAGAATAAAATATTTAACACCTGCTCCTAATAAATCTCTGGAATGTCACATTCAAAGGGCTGGTAGAACAGAATGAAGTCTCTGTTTCACTTTGCAAACAGAAGTTGGGGAAAAAAAGCAACACAGAGGGAATAAAATTATACTTTAATTCTCACAGTCACGTCTACATGCTTATGTTCAGACAACAGTTCCCAACAATTTTACATTTCAGATTCACGTCTTCAGAACTTCAGGAAATAAGGTCCCAAGATTTCAAGTTAAACAGCAAGAACATCGAGAAAGAGTTTTTCAGCAGGACTCTGAATTTTTGATGTTCCGTGAACATATGTTGCAAAGCCTCCATTTAAAATGGAGGTAGGTGTTGTTAGGCAGATAGTTAGGGGCCTTCAGCTATTGAAATTAACACTTTTAGCATTATTTTAATTCTTGAATAAAGTTAATAAACTATTCACAAATAAAATTAGATACCAAAGAAGGAGATTCATAGCACCTTACAGCTAATACCAGTAGAAAATGATACATGTGTGTGTGAAATTTTCAACTCACTTTAAGCAGGAGCTGAGCTAGGTATTTTAGCATCTGAAATACATTTATCATCACAATTCCTCATGAACTAAAGCAAAACATTAATGCCTGAGAGGAACCTGTGGCTTGTGGCTGATAGGCCTGATATTCTTGGCCAGATATGTTTAAACTCATCAAAAATGAGGCAACTCTGATCTGAAAGCTGTGAATCTGCTCCAGTGCTGTGGCACCTAATTTATAGGCCCTAGAAATAAAAAGCTTAAAGATCACTCTTCCTTTAATAGCTTTGTTTTTCTATATTGAATTGCATAAATTCAGTAAAGGAGCACAGAGTTAAGCTACTAGCTCAGGTTCACCAAATGGGGGTCAAGTTCCCTGCGGTGCTCTAGGAAGAGCACTGCCAGCAGGGCATGGGAGATGGTCCTGCCCCTCTACTCAGCCCTGGTAAGGCCTCATCTGGGGCTGCTATGTCCAGTTCTGGGCTCCTCAGCACAAGAGACATGGAGCTCCTGGAGCAGGTCCAGTGGACAGTGGCAAAGATGATCAGAGGATCTCTTTAGGTTGGGTGACAAACATGATTAGGACATTTCTCTCAAGAGGAAAGGCTGAGTGAACTATGTCTGTTCAGCCTGGAGAAAAGACAACTTCATCATGAGGAGACCTTATCAGTGAACGCTCTGGACACAATCCTGTGCCATGTGCTGTAGGGTGACCCTGCCTGAGCAGGGAGGTTGGACCAGAGGATCCACTGTGATCCCTTCCAGCCTGACCCATTCCGTGATTCAGTGATTCTGTGCGCATGACTGCACACAGGAGCAGATTGTCCAGAGACTGTGTGGAGTCTCCCTCACTGGAGATATTCACAAGCTGTCTGGACACCATCAGGTTAGGTTTAAAGTAGGTATTAGGAAGAAATTCTTCACTGTGAGGGTGGTCAGACACTAGCACAGGTTGCCCAGGGACGCTGTGGCTGCCCCATCTCTGGAAGTGTTGAAGACCAGGTTGGATGGGGCTTTAAGCAACCTGGTCCAGTGCAAGGAGCTCCTGCTTGTGGCACGGAGAGTTGATCTTCAAGGTCCCTTCCCAATCAAACCATTCCATGATTCTAGGATTCCAGAACCGCATGTCCTTAACTTGGACACTCGAGACATGATGCAATGTAGCTGTTTTTGATAAGAAACAAATCAGCAGAAGAGTGGGGCCAAGGATAGCTGAAGCACATGATAAGACAAGCAACTATCCTTCTCTAAACAAAATTTCTTGGCCAATATGAGATATTTCTACAAATAGATTGTGTCAGAAAATAATTTGTCCATAACACTTGATATTATAAAGGTTTTCTGTAGCTCCGACTTGTGCAGACATCTAAGGAATTAAATTCCTTTCCCACAAGCAATCTGTCTACATTATGATTCCCAGCACAATGGCCAGATAGATATAGCAAAGAGAAGTTTAAAAATGATTCCGATTTGTCCTGCCTCTCAGACAAAAAAATATTAAGAAAATGCTCCTGCAAAGGAGTAGCAAGAGATTATGGGCCTTGCTTGCCTTTTCTACTGTAATAATGACCGCAGTAATTACAGTTTGGTGCATGTGAAACAGGGAGGATTGCAAAGAGGAGCAACCTTCCTTGCATAAAACTTTTCTGGCAGGAATAGTCTAACCTATATTACTTACCTGGCAGAGAATCAAAAGCAAACTGACATTGAGTTAGATTTTTCTTTAGCTTTGATTACTGATTTCTCAAGAATGAAAAATTTTGATGGAAATTATGGGTTTACCACAGTCTTGAGAAGATGCTGGTGCAGGGTTCATATGTGTGGTAAACTGTGGGGAAATGGTGCAGGTATGGATAGCGTTAAGCCTTCAGTTCATCATCACACTCGGCTGAAGCTCAAAGGAAGAGACAGACATAATTTCTGCTGCAGGCACTGAGAATTCCTGCTTTTCAAAGCTTGTGGGTGAAGGAAACTTTTAGAAACAACCATACACTCTCAAGCAAAGGGTTTCTAACCCAAAATTTTTCTTCACAGACTTTCCACATAAAAAATATTTGTTTGCTAAGAGATTTTTTGTTGTAGAAAGATGACAGCTATTTCAAAAATTGGTCAACCCTGTTGAAAATGCAGAATATCTGCCTTTCTGCCTGTCTGCATTCTGCTGGTGAGCCTGTGCTGCTGCTGACCAATTGGCTGTAGCGTAGTATCATGACTTGCTTAGGTGGTAGCTTGAAAGTCTTACATAGCCACACCAGCAGTATTAGCCACTTCAGTACTGAAGTCAGTAACAATTTTTTCCAGAAAAGCTATTTTCCTTCTAACTTTATGCTACACTGTTTTCAGCCAGCAGGCTAACTCAGCAAGAGCTGTGTGAGGATGAATGGAGAAGATAAAGGCAGTGTCCTGTCCCTGCAATAGGCTGCAGTGCAGAGCATGCACTGTCTCAGAAAACTGACTCCATCCCTTTCATCTGTCATATTTCATAACATTGCCATACAGCATTGTATTGAAATGAGGAGATACAGTGAATAAAGCCATTGTAGTCTTCAGTTCGTAAATGCAAATTGTGCAAGTTCATTCCCCAAGAAAGCAATCCAAGTTCAGCTCCTAGAAATCTAACTCTGATGAAAATGGCACATAAAATTCTCCAGGGGTAATGGATGTGTAAATAAAATGTAGTGCTTCCCGTCGCTGATGCATTTGGATTTAAACCAGAAGGTTAAGATTGCCTGAGCACATAGTTCAAACACTTCAGGAAAAAAATGCTCAGGTCCCAGGACAAAGTAGACAAGTATGGGTTTATGCTCCTGGTAGAAGTTTTTTTAAATTACCAGCATGTTATCAGTTAAATAACAGCAGCTGCCATAATGAAGATATGATAGGAAATCTGTGTTTTTCGAAATCCATGCTTTGGAAAAAAATTTGGGTTATTAGGCCTCAAACCAGACAAAAAAAATATTTTAAAGCTACCAAAAAAATACAGAGGCCAAATGTATATTTATAGCTGAAAGGCCAATAAATAAGGAACAGTTTTCAAACCACTTATTCACACTACTGAGATTTTACAGGAACTAGACTTAAATATATAAATAACCGTTAATAAATCTTTTCGAATGGTTTTGTTCTTAGGGCTGGATACTTATATCTCTCTTTAATCTGCAACTTGATTGATGTCTTCAAGTATTTTAGAAATAAACATGACCATGGAAATGTATTTAAAATGTGGTTTACTGTGAATGGCCTCTAAAGTTGAGTGTATTAGCAGCTCCCTGAAATCTCTTCCATCTCCCTCTGAACTGCAGGACCTTACTGCATCTCCCTGTGTTGCCAATAGAAATGTTAGCAGAATCAAACCCTCAACAAATGTATGTCAACATGGCAATAATAGATTCCAGTCCTGCACAGACTTGTGCGTGTGCTTAATATCAAGCACATGAGTAACTCCAGGCTAGAACTTGAGCATACAAAGGAGCACAGTCCAATCCATTGAACTCCTGTGTACTCTTTGACAGGTATTCTTTTGCTTGTCACCTCCACTCCAGGCCTCAAAACACAAGTCTCCCTTTTATTAGTTTTCTAAGCATAGATTTTTACAATCATTTAGTGCTTTTACGGTTTCAGAAGAAATAAAATATCTAAATCCATTATAATATATTAGAAAAATGCAAAAATTATCAAGAATTCTGGATTTTGTTAAAATAAATTAATAAACTTGTGCCCTGATCTTCTATGTTAATTATGCAAGAAAGGCAACAATTTAAGGAAACAAAACCAAAGCAAAGAAATACAAACAAACAATTTTCAGGTAAAAAAATTCAGTAGAAATTCTGTGAACTTTAGGATGATTCATGAAGACATCCAGAGTAGGGCTAAAATCTCATCATGAATTTACCTTGCTCTGCTTTGGCATGCTTTTGGCATATGCCTCCAAGGTGGCTTGAGAGAGTGGGTGATTTTATCCAACATTTGCGGTGCTTCGTTGAGCATCTCGGGTAGGCTGGGAACAGTTTTGGTCTTGACTTCCTGGCTTCTTTGGGCTTGTCAGCAGTCTGTAAGGGTGTTTGGGGTTTCTTTCCCCATATAGGAAGAGAATGCTGTACTGATTGAAGCCAGGGAAAATAATATGTCTTTAAATAGACAAAGTTTTCCCATGTTACAGTACTATTTGCAAAGAATTTTGAGCTATGTCTAAATGTAGAAATAGCTTCACAGACCTGAATTTAACTTTCAGTGTGTATCAGAAAAGTACTTTTTAAGTAAAGTGTCTTGGCTTTTTGATTTCCAGCTGTAACAAATATTTGTTTCATTATATTTAATATATTTTTAAAAATATTTTCTGCCATATAATATCTATTATTTTACTGTTTCCTGCCCTATAAACACTGTTTTCAGTCTTGTCTCTTCCTGCAGTAGTAGCTTGTTGTCAAAGTAAAAGTAAACTGGTTTACAACATCAAAGAATAAAGCTGGTCTGGATTAGATTGTCAGCGTGTAAAGGCCAGCTCCATGAGAGCTTACCTGCCTACAGTCACATGCAGCTCCTTCTCTATTAAAGTTTGGATATCAAATTGTGAAATGCAGTTGTTTCTAAGAAATTTATTGCAAGATGAGAGACTCCCATTACTTTAATTCAGACATTTACCAAGGACAGAACATCAGTTCGACCCAGCACCACTGGTACAACACCCGTGTTCGTGGCCATCAGAAACGGCAGCCTTGATGTGGCTGCAAAACTTCCCCACGTGTATCTCCATCTTAGATGCTGGTCATCAGTGGTGTTTGGTCTCTCTCAGGGCTGGGCTCAACTGGTTCATTGAGATGAGATCTTACTCTCTTAAAGATAAGTATATGGTGTGAATAAGTGGTGAGAATCACTGCAATTAGTGAGTTTGAGTGGATGCGACTGTGGGAAGGATGTTTTTATATAGACTAATTGAGCGATTGCTGCTATTCAATTTTCTTTAAAAAACAACCTATATCAATCAATCCGTCTTCTCGATGTCAAGAAAAATACTTTGTGGCTTAAAAAGTTACTCTAAAACCTCATTCCCAAAGCTTAATAATTTTAATAATAAATCTCAATTTCTAACAAAATGAGGTTACCTTTGCAAATTTATGTTGTTTTCTGTTGCCTGTTTTAAAAATAACTGCTGTGGTAGAAAGTGTAAGAGGCTTTTTAGTAAGTGATGCTTTCACTGTGCTTTGTTTTCACAGCATGACTGTAGGACTAAGGGCTACCAGAAAAGCCCTGTACACATTCAGCTGGCCAGGGCTCAGCAGTTCCCCAGATCTGCAAGCAATATCTGGACATTTGGCAGGAGTGGCCAGGAGGCGATAACTGACCAGCTGTCCCCAGATAAGGGACAGATATTTGCATCCCAGGACATAGGCTGGCTGGTACTTGGTGAAATTGGGCAGTCTGAACTGCTGTAACCCATTTAGCCATGTATGCAAATGACACCTAAATCACTGCAAACAATAACAAGCCTGGGGAAATCCAGGCACTGGAATAAAATACTCCTTTCCCACTCTTGTCTCTCACCTCCCCACCAGTTCACCCAGTGTGCTGGATGAGGCCTCTGCCAACCCAGCTGTGCTGGCATTTGTTTTCAATAATGTTTCTGCGCTTGCCTGGGTCTCCACCTCCTCCCTCCTGCAGCAGAAGCCATTTAGCCCGGGTGGGTGCCACAGAGGGGAGGCAGAGCCAGCCCAATCCTGACAGGGTGTGGCAGGCGTAGGGCTGGCCACCATTTGGGAACCCCACTGTTCTGTCCCCTCAGAAATCACCCCCAGGGATGGAGGGCTGGGGAGAGCACCTGTTACAGCAGCTCTGGCTGGCCGCTGGTGCCACACGGGGGAAAGTGCAAGAAAAAGCCATTCAGAGAGAGCTTTCTGGCAAGAAGCCTGCAAGAGATGGGTCTGAGAAAGCCAGGGAGGTATAGGAAGAACTTCGTGAACTTACAGAGCTTTATGTCCTTACAAAGAGAACAGCTGAGCCTGGCTGGATCTGTGGACAGCAACACAACCCCTGCAAAGCACGTGGCTGCCCTCAGCTAGCCCGAGTGGCTGTAATTATCCTGTTTTAAAACCCACAGTGGCCAAAGGCTGCTTTGGGCAGCCTGGTGAAGGTGTCTGAGAGCTGCTGTGGGCACCCTGGTGCTGGTGCTGGTGCGGCAGTGTCAGAGATGAGGAGCTGTTGCAGACAGATCCCACATCCTGCAGTGGTACAGGGGCTTTGTGTGGGGAACAGAGAGGTGGTGGTCCCCCCACTTCATTGCCAAACACAGGTGGCAGTGAGAGCAGTAAGAAATATTTAGGAGCCTGCAAGAAGTGTGGAATAACAAGGATCTTAGTGCAAAATATTCCCCCTTTAGTATTTGCTCCTTCACATCCTTCTCCCATACCACTGCTTTCCACGGCAATTCGGGGACGGGTATCTGCTTTGCACTAGAGGTAGATGTCTGATGGTAGGCCAGTATAATCATAGTCTTTTATTTCCATGACAATCCAACAATGAAAAGTTTCCCCGCTGCCTTCTCATGAAATAAAGCAGAGAGACAAAGAGAAGTGGTCAGGCAGAGAAGTGAAAGACCATCTCTGGAGCCAGTCATTTAACAATGATTACTTTGCAGCTCCTTGCCCAGCAGAAATGAGATGGAGGTGCATTAGGGTAAGAAAGTGATTACACTGCCTCCCTTTCAAGCTCTAGACCGGTGCTGTGACTTGATACGGTTTTTATCAGAGACTGCAATGCTGCATTACCAAGTAAGCAGTAAATTATGTCGAAATCAATTATACTACCCCAAGCAGAGATTCTGAGTAGAAAATGAATGGGTCTGGGGGTGGAAGGAACAGACACTGCTTATGCATTTTGATTAGATAGCTGGCTATCATCCTCCATGAGAAAGGAACAGCCAGCAAGTCGTGAGATCAGGAATATTAGGGTGACTTTATCACATGTTATATTTTATGTATGTTTTACTGCAGCCTGAAAAAGGAGATCATGGACCTTACTAGGAGTTCTCTTGTATGATACAAGCTTTTCTGTTTTCAAGTGCTTTTATCCAGCTTCTGAAAAAGAAAATTATATGACCTGTGTGTATAGGCTGACAGAGAAGATATTCACTATGAACCTTTACATCCAGAAAGTGTATGGATAAATGAATCTTTATTTTTAAAAGGCAGAGTGATCAAAAGAATAGATTTATGTTGGAAAAAAACCTATTTTGTTGCAAATTGTAGTGGCATTTGTATGGAAATGATCAGACAAAAATCCCTCCTGAGATTCTAATGGGTGAAAAGATTCTTGTTACAGTAGATTACTACAAACAAAAACCAAAGCATTTACTGCCAGCCTGCTAAACAGAGCAGGAGGAAAATTACACAGACTGACATTCAGAGTCTAGTTACAGGCCTGCAAAGCTGAAGTAAGGGCAGTTAAATTTCCAGAACTGAGTAACTCCCAAACTGGTGAGAAATATTTGTTTCTTCTCTGAAGATCATGAGCAGTGCTTACATTTGTTGACTGACATCTCTGTATCGAGAGAAAAATAATCGCTGTCTTTGGGGTTGTGGGGATTTGTGCTGGTGTGCTTCTGTCATATAACAGGGCATCTGATCATTCTTTCACACAGATTACCATCCAAGCAGACATGTTACCCTGCAATTTTAGCTCCCTCTAATTTCACTCCAGTACCATCGAAGCAATATGAATATAGTGAGATACAGTGGAAGGCAGAATTTACTTCCTTAGGTGTAAATATAAGCTATCCCATCAGACCTGTGCTGAATTCATTTCTTCACCCCAAAAGTATTTTCAGTCTTGGAGTTTCTTTGCACTGCAGCAGTAAAAAGTGGCTTCTAGGAGCTCCCAACAGGTTGATATGGCTTTTCTTTCACAGAAATGTGTATTTCCCTGTGTCACTACTTTTTTTCCCATTTTTGCAGGAAAAAGAGCTTGAGAGAGCCATTAGAGAGGTGCTAAACCTTGAAGAGGCTCAGAAGTCCATTCTCTAACAGCCGGTCCTGGGAATAAATTCCACTCAGAAGTGAAACTGTATTCTCTATAAAGATGAGATCTAAAATGACCTAATTTGTATTATAATGAAAATAAACGCAATAGAAAGTAAAAATACCAAACTAAAAGTGCTCTATAAATTTTAGCAAATTTTCTAATATTCTGATACATGGCTTGCCTAATATTTGATTTACCCCTTTCTTGTCTGCGAAGCCTTGTCCTATTACAAAATAAAACCTGCTAAAACAAGAACCTCTGGAAACCTGCTTATTAAAGAAACCCAGATTTGATTTCATTTTATTTAAATCTTGTTTTCTAGTTAGAAAAAAAAAAAGTTCTGTACCTCACTAACAGTTTTCTACATATATTAGAGGATTGCTTTAATTTCTTCTGTGATGGGATTCTGCATGGATAGTTTTCATGACTGAACCACTACCTTTGTGAATGACACCACTTTAATTACTGTGTGTTTCAGTTTCTGCACCTGTAAAACAGGAAGTTTTATCTTTCAAGATGTTTTGAGATCTATTGTGTAAAGAGATATTTAAGAATTTACCACTGGAATGATAATTAAATTATACTGTTGTTAATAAATTCAGATGTTACGACAGCTGTCTATGTTAAACCTGATAAAAAAGGTGTTGCTCTATGATGCTGTCAGAACTCTGCCAGAAGTACAGTCTTTTAACAAGGTTGCCTTCCTAAGCACTTGTGTGCACAGGATTCTGGCAGTGTCTATGCTATGTTTAGCAGTACAGTGTGCAGAGCTGGCTAGAGCTTGCATGTTCCATAGCCCAGCTTTTTGGACTAAGTCACAAGGATGTAGGATGTCTTCATGACGTCTTCTCAACATTTACCAGCAGCCTTAGTCTTCTGATACCTACAGCCACCACGTTTCCTCGTGGCACTTCACGTCATGACCCATGCCAACTTTTCTGACAACTGCTATGCATTGGTGCCACAAAAGCAAATGTCATTCATGGTTCAAGGCCCTCTACATGGCAGGTTTGGGCAAATCTGTTCTTTGTTCCAAAATAATGACCTGGGATGATGATAACGTTAAGGCAGGGAAGTGTGGTCTCAAGCATAAATCAAGCTTTGCCTAAATTATGCAACAGGTATCCAAAGTTCCCAACTACCTCATGTGAAAATAGATGCATTGGTACATTTCCTTGCCTGTTTCTCTCGTGTTCTTTTTCTAAATTGTATTGTCTTGGACAGTGAAAAATTTCCTATCTCACTCCTGAGGATGATGTTCAGTAGTTGCATGTAGTGGCTGCTAGCTGCCCTACACCAGGTGGGAGCTCCTATAATACAATCCCAAATCCCGTGTCCCTTACCAAAAGCAGATGGGATATGGCTTTACTTCTCTTACGTTGCTTACAGCTGGGGAAACTGAAGACATTTATCAAGTGCCATGAATTCTCTAAAGTGTCTATCCTGCACTGACTTAGACCTTATGTGTCCTGGACGAGGGGAGGCAGGGCTGATGCCTCAGCCTGAGTTGTGACCCTGCACATCTTTACAACAGTAGCTGCACAGTGTGAAGCAGGGTCTTGCCTTCTATGGGAGGAATCCTTCCACCACAAATTTAGACCTGGGTTACTCTATGCTTGCTCTTCCTGTTACCTTGTTTGTGTCTGTCCTGTCAAGCTGTTAAATAACTTGATCTTTTTTCCCCCGTCCTGAATCTGAACTGCAGCTGAACTAGACAGAAACCATTTCAGTGGAATGCACAGGGCATAGACGTTTCTGTCTACTTGCCAACACAGCAGAGAGGCAGCTAGAATGGGAAACTCCTTATTCCCTCCCATTGGAAGCAAGATATTACAAATTTTGATATTATTATTTTCATATGTAAATTCTGGCAGCATCAACAGAGGGTACAATAACCTCATTCTTTGGGACTGAGATCGGTAGCTGCGTGTGCACACCAACACTTAAGGAGTAAAGTGTGGCTGAAGCTATCCTCGGGAGGCACTTCATCCTTTAAAAAGGATAAAGTTCCTTCCTTGTGAAAGGAGTTACCTGGGTGCAGAAACATGGTTGTGGTTGCTGTAAGATAAAACTTTCAAGGACATTTCAGTGAGTTTGCAACTCAGATCTGAATGGCAGCTGTGGGGACCTAGCCTCTAAAGCAATTTCATTGCTTCTGAAAATGTTATGTATTTTTTATATGTTTACAGCTTTCCAACGGGGAGTTTCTCTGTGGTGCTCTTATAACTTTCTGTCAAGGCAATTTTACAGCACGATTTATAAAATCTCAAAGGTTATAATTTAGAAAACTTGCTTTTTTCATATTATTTAAATAATTCTTTCTTAACCCTTTTCTTCTTGCATCTTTAAATTTTCTGCATATTTAAAATCCTCTTTGGCCCCTCAGCATACCAACTCAAACTTAAAAAGAATAAACAATAAAGCAAGGCTCTCCTCCATTTGCAGGCAAATTTCCTCTACTGTTTCAGAGCTCTAGGGGAAAATAAAGCACTTGAACATAGTGGCTTACAATTCCATGCTCAATGTAAAGGCACTATCAGTGTAGTGTATACAAAGTGATAGTGTAGTGTCTGTTCCCTGAGGAAGACTAGATAAAGTAATCTACCAACAGGAATGGACTTCAAACAGTAGTTTTCAGCTAACAAAAACAAACACCACGTCCCAGATTAAAAAAAAAAAAAAAGTAAAAAAAATTCTTTGCACTTCTCAGCTTTCCCCCAGGAATATTCTTCCTTCCTCTGAGTTCCACGTTGTCATGGAGAGTGATGTGTTAAGGTCTGTGAACCTGGCGGGCTGCTTACTTTCAATGTTTTAATTCACAACTAATGTCCACTAAGCAAAAGGAGGCCTTGTTACTGCTGCAAAAACAATAACTTTATAGTGCAGAACTGGCTGCTGAGTAGGAAATGTAGGCATCTTTCCCTGAACAGTCCATATTTGCTCAGGTGCTTGAATTAAGTATTTCACTGAAAAAAGGCGCTCTGGTTTAAGCTGGTGAGTACTGTGGATTGCTCAAGGATTCATTGATTCATTGATTCAGGATGAAATTATTGAAGGGGACAACCTTTAAAATTTGTGTCTGTATTTGACACTTTACAAGAGTCACTTTTTTGAAGAATTTGATTTGTCGGTTGCTACCAATTTACAATTTCAAGGGAACAGCAACTTTCAAGTAACAACCAGAAGACTGTTTGAGGGAAAAGATCTGAAAAACAAGCACGAAAATGAAGAATTAAGTCAACACCAGAAAGCTGAGGAACAATTTCGTTGACAATAAAATGGCAGGCAAGATATTGGAGAGAGGAATAGCAGAAATTAGCAAGAAAATCAAGAAAGATCCCTACAGCTACAGTTGTTTCCTTAAATATTGCTTCATTTTTAAACAGGTTGCTCACAGGAAGGATTCCAAAGTAACCACCATTACTATAAGATAAATATTTGGTATATTCTCAAATTTGATTACCTTCTTTTCTATAATATGCTTATTTTGTTCTCATCCTGGATTTCATGGTGGTGAAAGTGTCTTAAAAGGCAAAATTTTATGAAAACCAATGAAATGCGTGTTTGTTATCACATAAGTTAAAAGCAGCATTAACCACTTAAAACTAAAAATCGTGTGATTGTAGAACTAAAACCGTAAAGAATATATCTGTATCTGTATTGAGAACTACAGAGTATCTTATTTGAATATATTGCTGACTGTGCTGACCCTGTATACATGTAAAGAGGCATCATAAATTAGCTATTGATACAGATTCCTTCAGTCTTCAGTGTAAATGCACGGAGTTTATAATCCAGTTTTTCATTTTTTAAGGCAATACTAAAAGTAGCTTAGTTGTAAATTTGTAGGATCAAGTCTAATATCCCAGCTCTTTACTGGTGATACCAAAGAGTTTGTAGAAATTTGGCTAAATATTTTGGTAAAGATGTTGTCTTCTTCCTTTCATCTAGGATACTCAGAGCTTTTGATAGATGAAGGTAACGTCATTCACATTGGGCACATTACAGCAAATCTGAGAAAAATTGAATTATTTTGAAAATAAATCACCTATTCTATTGATGGTATTTGAATTAAAAAACAATGGCAATGCTCATCACTTCTGCAAACAATGTAAGGGGACAGAAAGGCACATTTTACACTAGATTTACTGAGTATATTCCTATTATTTACTAACATAAAATTTTCTTCCTAGCCTCCGGTAGAGAGTACTGATTACGTTCTTTCCTGTTCTTATGCAAATTCTCTCCACAGTTGTTACATTTTTACAATATCTATTAATGCTCAATGGAAGCCTACTTTGTTGTGTGGGTTTTAGCACATAAATAGTTATGCCTAGTTTTTGAGACCTTGTGCATCCTGTAACTTTTTTATGTAACCATGTCACTTAAGTCACCACTACTTCATTTTTATTCCTCCTGCTCTTCCTAATTCCCTGTCATTCAGGTCTTCGAGAAGGGCAGTGAATAAATCTCCAGAAACATTTTCTTTGATGATACTGCGCTGATCATAGAATAAAATGGCACTTGAACTCTGAATAGATTGTTTTGGTTCCTTAGCTTCACTTCAATCAAAGAGAAATTCCTTCTATTTCTGTTAATTAGGATTACATTTTAGTAGGAAGTACTCTATATACATTATTCTTTGTGATCAGTAAAATAATTTTTACTTTCACAACCTTGATGATAAGTAATCCATGCTGTGCTTTCTAGACTAACTCTTACAGTTAGCCTTTCATGATAAAAATGTGTTCCAAAATCAATGGCTATGAATCCTATAAATAGCTGAAAATAAGCAAACACATATTTAGATATTTCTTCCACTGGACAAAATTGATCTAAATTCCAACCAGAAACCATTAGGTCAGCAGTTGATCAACATAGGCCTGAAAAATGGATAAAATAAAATTAATTAATATTTTACAAAGGAACTTCAAAATCCTGCATGTTGTAAATATTTTTAAAAGCGCCCTGGCAGCGGCGTGGCAGGTTGCGTCTTTCCCGGGAGCGTCAAAGGCGCTCGGAGCGTTCGCGCCCCGGCAAAGCATCAGCTCCTCGACGCGGCGGTGGAAAAGGAGGCGAGGAGGGTCTTCGCATGGGTTCCACAGAAAAACTTTATTTAGATGGCATCGGGAATCCCAGGGGCGAGCCCAGAGGCGAAGACCAAGACACACGAGGGCTGTGGGGTCTTATACGGGGAAAGGGAGGGCGGAGAGAGCATGAGAACCAATGGTCTCAGGGCACACGGGTGGTACAGGGGCGGGCTGAGGTACAGGGGCGAATAGGGGAAACCCGAAGGAGTGGCCAGGAATGGGGGACAATGGGAGAGCAGGGAGGGGAGAGCAACCCGGAAGGGGAGACACAGGGAAGAAAGGGACAGGGGAATACAGAATCCATAGCAATAACAAAAAGGGAATACACAATAATGAAAGAACAAAGGACCTTGGGAGGAGCCAATCCATTCACCTTGTCTTTGGGCTACTAATTTATTTATCAACCACCACACCTGCAGATTAATTTTGACTCTTTACATGATTTGAAAAGGAAAAAAAATACTGTAAAAGCTTTTGACAGCCAGTGTATGCTAGAATTAATTGGCTTGGAGGAGAAATAATTTGCTGAAATAACAACTAATACATGTCATCAGTGCAGTGATTGAGCCAGACCCACTAAATCACTGCTGGGATCTAGCCACTGTGCATAAGTCAAAAGTGCTAATCAAAGAATTTTCAATTGCTTTTGTATGCACTAAATATTTGAAAGATCCATCTGTCTTCTTGAGTCTTATTTGCTGATGTACACTTTCCTAGGTTGCCTTTAAACGTGAAGTAAGAATGACTGAGGTACTTCAGTACTATGTAAAACGTATTTTCACTCTATAAATCCAGAAGTGCTGACCTGCAGTACCTTTACATTAGTCCACATGGGTTTGGACTGACCTTTAAGACTACTAAAATGTTTGGTTTATTTGAAGGGGTTTTCTTTCCTTTTATATTTTTTTCTCCATGATAATGTGGAAATGAGACTACCTCGAGTCAGTGTCTGACTCTGTTAGGCACAAGCTACTCATATGCATTTCCTTCTGCATAAACTCAAACATTTCTCCGTTCAGCCAATGGAAGAAAACACCATGAAATTAAAGAGTTGACCAGTCCCTGCCATGTGCAGAGGTCATGTAATACTGAGGTTGGCACAGCTTTGGAGAGTGGCCAGGCAGCTGCAGCAGAGTTTTGGCAGTGAAATCAAGTGGGTAACAAAACACAAAAACAGGGGCAGTTACAGAGAGTCACATAGTACAGCACTGTCCCCAAAGGAAACGGGTTAAAAGTACTTACCCTTGTGTATTAAGAACAAACGTTCTGATCATCTCCCGCCGCAGAGCCTGGTGTGAAGTTGGGAAAAGTGCACATGCAGTGGTATGACTATGTTTTCCCTTTGCTGGACAAGACCTACTGATTATGCAAGAATTCCCGAGATTTGGGTTCTCACGTTTCACATCACTCATTTTCTGTTCCTTAAAAAACCCCCCAAACCAAAAACCAACCAACCAAACTAAAAAATAGAAAAGAAAATCCACTAAAAATTACTTTAAAACTTTTTTTCTCCTTTTTTCTTTTCTCTTAAAAAGGAAACCATGTAATCTGTAGAGAAGGATCTCATTCATGTTTGGCCATGCAGTTATATTTTCCTATGTTCCACATTGATGATTAATGAAATAATATCCTCTGTAGAGCCACAAACTCTAGAAAAAAGTATGTGGATCAACTCTTTGGCCTAGTAACATTAACATCCTGCTTTTAAGATAATTCACACACAAATGCTGAGTTATAGCAATTGAATGAAGGAATAGCCTCTGCATGTCAGAATGAGACAAGTATCACATAGTGCAGAGTACCACTGCACACAAGCTGTGGTGCAAGATACCTGAACTATAAAGATGGAAGCCATAGATGTGTTCTGGGGGATAAGAATACTATCATTTTGATGCACGAAGTGTAAGAAGTGACTGATGTTACAGAATTTTCATCCGCTCGTGGTGAACGGTCTCTAGATTAGAGGTGAGGGAAATGAAAAGATGAGTATATGCAATCTTTGCAGTCTTTGGGGGATAAAGCAAATAAAATCAAAACTCTTTTGTTTATACTTGAGGGTAATTCAATTTCATCTTATTTAGAACATGACAGAAAGATGAAAACTAAAATGAAAACAGCTTTTGAATTAAAGACAATCTTAATATCAATCAACATTAAAGAAGAAAGGAATTGGAACAATAAGTGAATGACATGCGCTATTGCTTGGAAACTTTTGAAATCTTATCTTTGTAAACAAAAGAAAATCTTCTGTATTTGTGTATTGATGGGACTAACTTCATCACTTAATTTCCCTAAAACCATAATACACTGGGTGACTCCAGTCATATTCTGTTCATAAAGCTGTTTGAAATTTACTCTGATCTTTTAATATTTGGATAGTCTTTATATATCTAAATATTCTGTTCTCTTAACAGAGAATATCTATCTGACACAACGTTTGTAAGTAGTTCTGTTTACCTCTTGGTTGATTAACACTAACCTATGGAATGGATTGTAGAAATGTCCTTGCAGGCTTGTGGAAGAGAACATTCAGGATGGACCAAGCCCAGTAATTCATTAGAATTAATTTATGCATGACATCTCAATCTCATAATCCAATTCTTAGTAAGAATTTTGGTGTGTAAAAGTCCATTTTATATACTTCCATGTCATTTTGGGGGATTTGGAGATTCAATTAAGGAGCTTTAAAAGTAAATGACAAGCTACTCTGTTCTCCACTATATTTCCCCTGAGAATGTATTAAATTAGGTGTCAGTAAGGTGAATTTATATTGCACTTGATTGAATAATTGAATGAATTAAAATGGAACTAACTGGAAATGCACGGAAGGAGTGGTTTGTACTCCATCTTTTCTTTTATGCCACATATTCGAGTGTAGTTCAAGTATGTGTCCATGATATGCCCAGTTGCAAGAACACAGATATATAGATACACAGATATATAGATATACATGTATGCATATATACACATATATACAAAAATGGGTGCTCCTGTAAGAAAGTTCAGCTGAAGAAAGTCATGCAACAAAAGTATTAGGTGTTACGTCTACTGGTGGTATTGATGGTATGTTCAGAGGTTTTACTGCTAAGGCTTTAAAGTCACTTTTTAATTAAAAAATATCATACTTTTACTTTTTCTGCTTGTCACTCTCACCTCTCACACTTTCCCCATGCTGCCCACTTCAGCTGACATATTCTCTGTTTGCTCATAAAAGTCTCTGGTTTTTTCGTGTTTTTCCCTGCACTGCTCCTAAAGCTAGGAATTTCTTGCCCGAAGTAAATATTCTTCCTCTTTCATGTGTCTCTTCTATGGTTCTACCACAAAACAGACAAAAATTAGCTAACTTTAAATGGCTAATTGAGAGTCATTTGGAGCCTGAGGGACTAGTGGAGAAAGACTACTTTCATGCATTTAATCAAAACCTGATTAAAATATATATGAATACAAAAAGATTTACATTAACAACCTGGTTTTTTTGGTCACTCATTACCTTTTGATTTTTTCCATAGTTTCTTTGTGGAAGAGGCCATATTTAGTTTCTTTTATACAGTACTTTGTACAACAGATCAGTTCTCATTGGAATTTCTGGGCTTTGCTACAGTGGAGCTGTAAGAACAGTGAGGCTAAAGCTTCTTCCAGTGTTATACAGTCATTTCAGGCTAGGTTTTATTCCAGAAGCCAGCAGAGTAAAATATGGACTTTTATGAAACAAATCACAAGCTCCAATTGATTCTCCTTTTTTTTTTTTTAATGAGTGAAAGAACCCCAAAGAACAATAACTGCTCCCATCCTTGAAGTTTTATCACTGCCTTCAGTGAGAACAGTCAAGTACTTTCTGAGTTTTTTCAACTCAGACACCTGAGTATCATGATCTGCCAAGTACACGTGGCATTTAAACTGCAATACAAACCTAACACAATATTAAAAAATACCCAAAATCCCCAAGAAAATGAATAACACTCTGGAATATTTTTTTTGTTCTAAACATAACTTCAGCTTGTACATCTGTCGTTGAGTAGTTGCTACAACGCTTAATAACCATACTCCATTCAGGAAATATCCATTATTCATTTCCAGTGTACCTTCTGGGTGATTTTCTGAATCTGCCTTCTGTTGGAGAGTTTTCTGCTAGATTGAATCGGCCTTTATATGGCAGTGCCTGAATGTCCAGGTTTTTTAGTTTCAGCTTTTTGCCATGCTCTGTGTCTGTAACTCCACTTGACATCAGCCGAAGTCTTGGGAATTTCCAGCAGGAAATGCCACCCCCAGTATGATCAGACACACTCTTGTTGTCTGCAGTTGATGTTTTATTTTGAACACCAAGCATTCCTCCCTTCATATATCTGAGAGTATTTCAGTTTTGTGATTAAGGCGGGTATTAGATGACCTTTACTCTTCTTTCCCTTGCTTTCCTCTTAAGAGTTAAATGAAAGCCTTCCGTTCCTCTACAGGGTACTTAGAACTAAGGCACTATGGCGCTAGCAGCAGGTTGGTTTCATTACATTGATAGGATACATGTGCTGTTTTTTATCTCTAGCATTTTCTCAGTAATTCAGCACTTTAAAGTCTCAGCTGTCTACCGATCTGCAGACAATTGTTTGGTGTAATACTATCCGGAAAAAGCTGATAAAACACAGATGTGACTAGGTCTCTGAAATTTGTGGTTTGCTAAGTGGTTTTTTCCCCCCCCCCCCCCCTTATTTTTTTAAGGCCATTCTTGCCCATGGCAAGTTAGCTTCCCTACCAGGCATGAAGGCACAGACTTTTATTAAAATGTTGCAACAGGAAGGTAATTGCTAAAAATTAAGAAAGTTAGTTGAAATATAAAGCAGAAACATTATAACAATTTTCCCTATTTTTCATCATAACCCCTGGCAACAATTTCTCTGTATTTTGCCCAATGCATATCTGAAATAGTTTTCTTTTTAAAAAACTTCCCACTAAAGTGTGGATTTCTGGCCATCCTATACAGATCTGTCTTAAGGAAAAATGGGGTTTAGGTTCTTTTAGGCATTAAGAGCCAACAGTTTGATCTTTCAAAGTGGCTGAGATTTTACAGTCACAGTGAGGCTTGCCTAGATAAAAGATTTGATTGTGCTGGAACAGGATTGGAAGCAATCTAGTTAGATGGCAGGATGTTACCATCTCTTAGTGGTTAGTGTTTAGACAAGGACAAATTATATTCACCATAGCATCAGCTGAACACAATTTTTCCTGGCTTCCATTGACCTCTAACTTGTGACTGGCCTCCCGTCCTCTCACTCAGTTATCACAATTCCATTCAAACACAATCACATTTTGTAGTGTAGGCGATCCTTACTGACAGCATAAGAACGTTTGCATGTGCTCAGTTCTTTTACAAACTGGGCCACATCATCTCAGGCATTTCTCCATGAGGGTGTTGCTTACTCAGTTCTTGTTTTGTAGATGTTTCTGAGCATGGTAGGCTTCCATTCTGATTATCTGAATTATGATTTTAACTCTGGTGATTAGTTTATGATTTTTCTTTAAATTTATGTAGCTGGACTAGTACACCTTTGAATGCGAACGCAGTTTGTTGGCACAGTGGTACTTTGTTTACTCACACAGGAGTTACCGCTAAGATTTATAGTACAGCTCTTTCACTCCCCCTGAAGAAACTCAGTCCCAGTGTTGTAGTAACCAGTTTTACTTAGAACTTTACTTATTTATTTTTACTTTCTTGCTCTAGGTTAGAAAGTGAAATGAGAATTTGCAAAAACTGAGTAAGTGAACATGTCCGAAAGAAACCAGACTATGCTGTAATATTCCTGCTTAGCTGCAGAGTGTGGGGGAGGGAGACAAAATTGCAAAAGGTTGCTGATTGACATCTGTGTGTCTGTATGATAACTACACACAGCTTTAGTGATTTATGTGCTAGACAGGTTTTCCATTCCAATTCAAATGAAAGGCCATCTTGCAATTAAAGGCTCAGTTTGCAGTTCCTGATTTCTGAAGGAAGAGGGCGTTTCTATTTATTCCAGAAACATTTAGTGGTTATATGCATGGCTGGCAGCAATTTCCCACAATGTGTAAATTAGTCAATCCCAAAGTCAGTAAACTTTTGCTTTGAAGTGGACATTAATGAAGTGCACCATTAGACCCTAATGATTGTTCACATTTGTATTTTAGGGGCCCCTCTTGCTTTTGATGTCTTAGTGCCTTGGTTCCTTGACTTTAGTTATCTAAATGCCAGGACTGCTAAACTCCTAAGAGAACTCAAAAAAAATTTAATGAAAAAAGTTAGTACTAGCCTGACTGATGTTGGCACTTCAAAGCTGGAACAGACTAAATTGCTGTAGACTGCTTAATTCAAAAGTGCTCCCTTGTGGATGACAGTGCATGGTGACAAAGTTCAATTGGCAACAGGAGACAGGCAAGATCAAAGACCCTCTATTGTAATAGTTTTGTTCCATGAAGAATTGCTTATTGTCAGTAGTTTTTCAAGCCTTTACTGGCTCCAGCTTCATATCAGGATTCCCTAGTTCAGAACCAGCTTAAATAAATAATTGTAATTACATCCTTCTGATAATGCATTGCAGTTCTAAATGCTGGATATTACATCTCTCCAAGGTCCAAAAAAGAAAAGCGGGTGTTAGGAACCAGGACCTGGGGGAGAACCTTCTTTTTTGGAACCTTCTTTGTTCAGAAGTATCCCAAATACGAAGTGCTGCAGATGGTTAATGCCATGTTAGCAGCAACTGAGACTTGCTCCAGACAAAGCCACACTGCCCTTCTATCATAGCAATGATGCTGCAGTTTCTAGTTTGCATTTCCTGCCAGTCTGATTCAACATTTAGTTTAAGATTAAACTGAATATCATCCTGTAAGCGGTGCTTCCTCTTTCTGGTTAAGGCACAAGTTTGAATGAACTTTTAAGAAATGCTGAACACCATACTAACAATGCTAAGGCTACGGAAATCTCAGAAATATTCATCATTCACAGCACACTGCAACTTTTTTTCCTCTCCTGGCACATGCCCTTCTGAAAAATATTATTTTTTTCCCATTCAGAAGCAGAAAAAGAGGCCCTGTCTGAAGTTAGCTAGAGACACTGGAAATCCTGCTCATCTTCAGTAATTTTGCTATTGTGTTGTTTTGGGGTTTTTTCCCAATAGTGTTCACCATCTGTAAGGAACTGCTGAAAGACAAGAGGAGCACCATCCCTCGGTAATAGTATTCAGGGATGTTGTCTCATAAATATACATAGTATTGTCAGAATTGCTTGTCTTGAACTAATTACAAAAACATGTTTGGTGACAATTAAGGAAGCCACTGTGATCATTTTCATGCATCTTATTGACAGAACTTACTTTTATTTTCTGATAATCACAAATGACATTTCTTCACAGAAAATTTCATCATATTTAGCATAAGATGAGCAAGTAGAAAGGAGGGATGAGTAAGTGCACTTAGAAAGCAGGAAACAAAAAGAAATTAATTGCATTTAAATCGCATCTGCAATGGACTCGGATCTGTTGATCCGATTTTATTGATAATTTTAATTTAAAGAAACCGAAAGACAGCATGTTAGTTTGAATCCTTCCTCAAAACTCATTTACAAAAAGCATCAGAAGTGTGGTTGGGTTATTTCTCCTTTTTTTTTCTTTTTTTTCTTTTTTTTCTTTTTTTTTGCAAGATCTGAAAAAGCATTTTAAACAGGATTAGAAATGTACTATGTCTATGCAATTTAGCTCTAGCGACTTCACGGTTGTAAATTATGATGGAACACATCATTAGCTGCAGACTTGTATGTTCTCCCTTAATCATGCTGAAGTACACATAAGCCCCAGCTGAGCAATTATGAATAATTAAATCAATTAGAGACAGTCTAACACCAGGTCTTGTGGCTAAACTGGTGTCAGCATCCATAATATTTTAACAGTAAATGCAAATGTGTGCATTTGGGTGGAGGGGAGGATGTGGACAAAGGCTTTTACAAATGCCAAAGCATGTTGCTTAGTGATGGCTTTACAATAATATCATGAAGATTATAAGCTGCCTTCCCAAGGAAAACAAGGGTAATGAAATTCCAATAAAATATTTTTGTACAAGATTTAAAGCTTAGAGATGAGTTAATTAAAAAAGGATAAAGTGCAAGACCTAAAAAATATGCTGAATAAATTAGGACTTTACATTCACCCAAAATAAATACTTTCCTTCATCAAACGTGCCCAGCCTCATTTCTTTTGACATACTGTTTTTCTGTAACCTGGTGCTAAGAGCAAATAAATAAAGCAATACACCTTCCTTAGAATCCTGTCGGGAAAAAAAGTACGCATTTTCTCTACGTTTTGTAGAGAAAACTCTGAAGAAAACACAGAGATTTTGCACAGTGCGGTGGCAGCACTGTTACCTTGTAGAGCAAGCCCAATGCGTTTGCTAACAGAGGACAGGTTTTAGACCTCTTTGCACTCTTTCTAGGATATGGGTGTGAGAGAGCCCATTTATTCTCTGGCCAGGACGTGCCAAACCTCTGCTGAGCAGTGATCTGCTCCTCTCTGCCAGCCGCCAGACGTAGCCCTTGTTCTGCCACTGCATCGTGACCGTGGCTGCAGCAGGTGTTGAGTGCTTCTCCTGCTGTCCCATTCCTCCCAGGGAGAACGAGAGAACTGTTTTGTCTCTCTCCCACCTTGACTTCCCATGCAGGGAAATGGCATATTTCCCCTTTCTCCAGATTAACTACTGACGAATGGAGTGACTCAGAATTAGCATCTGTTTAGAGGGATGGTCTCTTACGTATATGTTTAACTTTAAGAACACATTTCTATTCTCTTCACTGAGCTGCCAAGCAGCCCCTTACAGACATTTAAATGCTCTCCTAACCTAGAACACAGTTCTGTACAACAGCCATGAGGAGTTATGTTCAAGATGGTTTCTCCACCCAACCACAGAAGCCAATAAAGACAGAAAGGAATCATTTGTTATTTTTTTTCCCTACAAATCTATTAATTTTATCAGCAAAATTACTTGGAAGGAGTATTTACTATAACTGGTAACCAAGAGATTGTGCAAATAGTGATTCAGCTGTCATTATTTGGGAATGTCAAGACTTATTATAATCTCCATCACACAAACACAAATGAACCAAGAGTCCTGCTTTGAGAAGGCTCAGGGTACCTTGAAGCATTTGCCAGTTGTTGTCACAAGAAGCAATTTAATAGGAAAGTGTCTAATGATTACAGACGTAGGTAAAGACAATCAGAACCAAAAATATTTAATGTACATTTTATTTAAGACTTGCTGAACATATGAATTTGCTGAACATACGAATTGCATAGATACACCCAGTTTGTGCATCTCATATCAGGTCTTTGAGTATGTTACAGAAGCAATTATTAAAGCCTATGCAGCACTCAGTGAGGAACCCAGAAATAGGGTCTGTTTCCAGAACATCAGCCCACTGCTCCATCTACCAGGTGGCTCTGCTTCCTTGTCCCTGTGCGACTTGATCTATACAGAGTAATTCTTGTATTTCTCGGTGTCCTTTGTGAGAAACAGAGCCTCACACACGTGCCAGCTAACTCAGACGATCGTGGTAGACAAGGAAAACTTTACCTTCTTACTTGTGGAGGATAGGTCAGTTGCTCTGTAAAAAGAAACAAAATCTTGGATTATCTTGGAACACTTTCACTTTTGAGTAGGATTTTTTTTAATTGACTATACAAAAATATGCATGATTATGTCCCAATCTCACTACACAATCTGCTAAGAAAGTATCTAATGCAGAAATCAAAATATTAACTGTGTGACAAGAAAAAAATCTCCAAATCTTTTAGAAGTGGTATTTATTTCTCTAGATGTGGCATTTTGAGTTTGCTCATATGGTGTATTGATCACTGTTTATAGTGAAATGACTCCCCATGTAAACTCTCTCCTGGAATAAGGGGTTTCTTTCTAGAATGGTGACTCTTACTTGGAAAAGTACTGATTATTCCAGGATTAAATCACTTTTCTGCAAGAACAGACTATCCCTGAGTGGCCATTCTACCATGACTATTTCAGTGGTTTTCCTCTGTAGGCAGGCCCTGGTGAAGTTCAGGGGACTGGAGAGGTTCCAGAGCAAAATCTAAGACTGGGACTGTCTGAAAATAAGGCTGCAGCTACAATGATATGGTGCTTTTCAAAAAAGAGTCCTTGCCAAATTTCTTCCTCTGCCTCTTCACCCTATGGGAACTAATTAGCCCCAGCAGCCTGAACTCAGCTTCAGTCTGACGGACCTGCATAAGCTGCTGCAGGGGCTTAGTGCACCCTCTCAGGGGAATGGTAGCACTTTATACTGACTGCTTTTGCAGAAGTGCAGAGGAGAGGAAAGTGTGATTCAGGGGGCCATAAAGCCCTGCCAAAGAGTAGAACTGCTTAAATATTTGAGTGATTATGCTGCTTCAGTCTGACCACAAGGGTATGCAGAGGTGCCAGAGATGGATCTCTGACAGCTAACCTGAGCACTGCAAAGTCTGTTGAGCATTGTGGGCTGATACCTGGACCGTTTCTGAATCAGCCAGCTTGTGTAGGAAAACAATCTTACCTAATTTGCTGGGCACTTTGCTAAGGAGAATAATCCTTGTAGGTGAGCTGGCTGGTAGTACTTACAGAGTGTTTTCGCTGCTTTCCCTTATGTGGTGTAGACATATTTTGCGTGAATTGACTGGCAAAAAATTATATGATGATGACAAGCCCTTGAATTTGAGGATCTTACATGTGTAATCCTAGTCATTCAAATAATTGGACACGAAATTCCTCCTTGGAACTGGTTTGATGAGGCAGGATTACTTTCTGAAGGACTGGCAGATCAACTTTCTATAAAAGAAAGAAGAGATGCAACTTCTGTGGTTAGTGGTCACTGCAGAATCAGACCCAGTTTGCAATTTACCATTTCTTTTATATATATATATATGCAGTAAAAAAACAATACTAGCTTGAATTTGCATTTCAAATACTGGCTTATTTTTATGCTGATCTTGATAAAGGGCAAAAACTAATACAGTAGAATAGAATAGAATAGAATAGAATAGAATAGAATAGAATAGAATAGAATAGAATAGAATGTCTTTTTAAAATCTAGCAAGCATTCAGGTTTGTCTGAAATGCAGCACTTGTTGCACTACAAAAAAAATTTGTGAGATCCATCAAAATTGCTGCTTCTATCAACTATTTTATGCTATGTAAGCATGCTGTATGTATGAATGCTGTATCTGAAAAGTATTCAAGAAAAATTTTTGCCTGTGGTTAAGTCTGTGGCATAATTGCCAATAACTGAAGGAGCCAGGGTACTGCAGCATTGTTTTTGCAAGCAGGATTGTGATTTTGTTCACATATCTTTAAAAACACATTTTTAAATGAACAAATTATTAGAAGATTAGAATATAATTGCATCTTTGCTAAAAATTCATATTGAAGGGAAATAAATCCTGAAAAAAAATTAAAACTGCCCAGCTATAGGAAAAAGGAGTCTTCCTAGTTTTGTTTTTCTACGTTGCCTTTAGGGAAAAGATAACACTGGAATAAGAGCTGTATGTCAAGCTGTCATTATTACTCCTTCTGTTGCTCTTTCTGGTGACTACATATTCAAGGTGAACTGATTTTCTGGAAACAGAAGGGTTTTTCTTCCTGAGCAAAAAGAAGGGGAATAAACTGAAAGCAAATTCAACCATCTTTGGATTTTTTACTTTTTTCCATTTTGCTTTCCTTCAAAACATTTTCTTCCAAATGCATTGCCTTATTTAATGTTTTGGCAATTTGGGTGACAATTGGTCTGGTGTGCCTTTGTTCATGCATGTGAAACATTGTTTCCTTAAATACAAAATCAAGCCCTAAATATACTGAATTCTCTGGAATTTTATTTATGAGCTGTGTCTTGCCTTTAATAAGAGTAGATGTGAGTGCATCTGTAGCCAAAGTCACAGTAAAATCATATGTCTTGAAGAATCATTCTCTATTCCTTCTTTCTCCTCTTCTGCTCCTAGGAGAAAGTAAATTGTATTTCTTTATTGTTAGTGCAGCATATTTCCTTTCTCTCCTTCAAGTGCCCTGAAGTGTTGGTGAGGTACATTTCTGTTTTCTTCTTGGCTACATATTCCTCAGGCAGGAAATATGGGATATTGTCCAATGAACTAGGATTTGCCTCATGATGACATGCAGATCAAATTCGCAGCTAGTTCAGTTTTATACTTCTGGCAAGAGTTTTCATAGAAGAAACTTTATTTTCCTGTAAAATGTATGAGGCGAAATCTGTTGATGGCCTCAAATTTCATATTTAATATAAGGCATGCAGGTTTGAGTACTTTTTGGTGGCTGGTGGCTCCATTAGCTTCTCTAAATCATACACTAAAGTAAGACTTTTTAGGATTAATCCTCTCCTACTTTGCCTTGCAGAGTGCTAATTAATTTGCTTACAGTTGGACAAAGTTTTTACTTTGTCATTGATCTTACTTTGCAATATTCTTTGGAGTCAGCTATCAAGTGTAGCCGTTCCATCAAAGACAAAACACTGCATCAGAGAATAAATCAGGATATCTTAAATTTATTTTGATTCTCTTTTTGGGGGTTTATTCTAAATCAGTTTTCTTATTGAAAATCAGAATGAATCTGAAATTGTTCTCGCTGCACATCCCTAAGTATATCCAGAGTGAGAAGTGCTGTGTGGAGGAAATGGGCATGAGATTAACGAAGTACTGTGTTTGTTCAGGTTCTTTTAAATGGCAAAGATAGAATCAGGTTCAGAAACACTGTATTCAAAAGAAAATCAGACTGTGGTCTTCAGCATCAAAGCTGTGTCCCCTCTACATGAAGTGCACTCCCAGAAGCTGCTGCGTGTCCATGGCACACCTCTGCCCAGCAGAGCACTGTAGAGGTGCCTACAGCAGAAATCTTTTCTTGTTTCTGAAGGGTTTACTGTCTAGAGAAAGGAGTCATCTGCTACAGGACACTACGTGATTTTTTTTTTTTTTTTTAAAGGAAACAAAGCGAAAACAGAAAAGCGGTTTTATGGAGAAAGAGTAAGAACTTTAAACAAAGAGGTATGAACAAGAAAAAATGTCAGACCCCCGTCTATCACTGTAAACTTGTTTGCTCAATTTCTTAACTATATGCAAAGTAATGACAAGAATCAGATGATATCTTTATTTTAAAGTGACATTTCAATTTTTTACCGACATTATTAATGTAGCATGATTAGCTGGCCAGGAGGGAAAAATTGAGGATAAATTGTATGGTTATCAACTGCAGGTTTATTGGTCTGAGACTTCCACCACAGGGAGTGGCTGCTGTATGGAATTGATAAACAGAGAGATTTATAAGGTCAAGTTTTACGAGTCTACAGATTCCTTGTGGTGTATTACCACCTCCTTATTACAAGCCCCTGCTGCTGTCCAGCTAAGCCACCAGAGGTAATATATTACACTTGCTTGTCTGTTCTTCGGTTTATTTCCAAAGGAAAAGAGGAACAGGTCAAAATAAAATACAGCTTTCTGGGGTTGTATTTGCAGCTTGCTTCGGGAGATGTGAGAGCAGACTGTCAGGAACTGGGGAGTCAGGCTTGAAAAGATGTGAAAAAGTGATTGTGACATTGGGAGAAACATGAAGTTAAATTCTTATGGGGGTAATGGTTTTGTTCTCAGAAAGGTAAAGAACAGTTGCATTTAATTGTGACATCTTTAGCATAAACTGACTCAGTGGCTCGAGTATAGTAAGCATGAGGCTCTCAGCAGATGATGTCTTGCTAAATGGTCATTTCTAATAATTAGCTAATTTGGGAAAATATGAAAAGCCAAAAAATTGACTGATCAGTCTGGGGTGTTCATGCATTTCATAAAGTTGTATATGTCTGAGCAAGCTATTTGTGAGATCCTCCATTAATAGGATTGTTAGCTGTCTGTGCTGTAACACCTCACATTAGAACAGTCTCTCTGTGCTTTGTGCTTTTGTTCTGGCTTTTTCACGATGGTTTCCTCTCTATCATGTCAACAGAGAGCTATTTCATTGCTGTTGGTGATATTGATTGAAACACTCTAATTTCATAGCCAATTAATATGTGATGTGCCAATTAATGAAAACACTACAGTTTGGTTTTTTCCCACTTCTGCGGTATGTCACGAGAAGGGACATGAGATGGTTAAATGGATGATGAGAGGATAAGATGTGCTATGCAAGAACTTCAACAAATATTTAACCCAGACTGATAGCATCATGTTTTAGCTGGCAAAACTGATGCCAGCTATATTCATTCTGTCTATTCCTTAGTTAATTCAAAATTGCTTTTGTTATGAAACCACAGGCTTTATACTTATTCAGGATTAATATAATTTGTGTTATTCCAGTGGCATCACACTGAGTGCCCAAAGAAGGGATAGCTGGATGGGATGATAGCGTAAATCTGTATTGATTCATACAATAGGTAATCAGGCCAATTGATTCATTCATAGAAGACACAGGAGTGGAATGATACCTCTGAAAGTTACTTTGGCATGTTCTTAGTGGATTATTCATGTGTAACATTGCTGACAGTCATTTATCTCAACAAGCTATGTTCTGTCCCTAGAATCTGATGCAAAGTTATACAGGACGTAAAACCTAATAAGAAAACAGCAACTAAACTTTCTAAGTATTCATCATATAACTATCTTATTATGTAGTTGTGAGAATCCTTCATTGTGTTCTGCCTTGCATACAATTCATAGCATTGTAGATTGGATGTATCCCTGATCTTTAGTCTTTAATCAATTGCAGAAGTCATTTATTGCCTGAAATAGCAAAAATTAACAGAAACATAACTTGGATGACTGAATTCTTGTCCTTGTAACAAGCCACAGACACAGACCACAGAAATCCTTGATGGTGATAGTGAAAAAAGGAAAAGCAGACTAACATTAGCATAATCAGAGTTACAGTACATAGACTGAAAGAAATGACATTATGATATAGTTCCAGTCACAGGCAAAAATGATTGTCCAACGTAAATGGCTCATTTACAGCACAATTTAGCAGGGTTTGCATCCAATGGACAAAAAGCAGTTTCCAAAGAAGACATTGTTTTCCGGGATCTGATGATAGTAGCAAAGTGTTGTATCTGTCCAAATCAGCTACTTTGCAATATAAAATTTTTCAAAAGTCAAAAGGTAAATATTGAAAGAACTATGAATTATCAGTGCTTTCAGGATTCTTCTATTCTAAGAATGCCTCTTAAAATTCTTCTATTTTAAATCTAGCTCAGTAAACAATCTTACTTGTGTACATGCACATGTCTACATTCTGCCTTCTTCCAGCAACAAAACCAAAACAAAGGAGTAAATTAATGGATTTTTTTCTATCTGTTGCAACTTACTCACAGATTTTAAAACTGAAAAGCTTTAGATCATCTGCTCTGACACTCACTTGGCTCTAGTCCTCTAGACATACAAACACTTGCTTCACAATTTAGGGAAAGGAATGAGTGCAGGGAAAGGCCTGTGAATGTAGTTATAAATATGGACATAATTGGCATTTAGTGCTATGGTTTAGCTGACAGGGTTGTGTTCAAAGTTTGGACTCAATGATCTTGGAGGTCTTTTCCAACCTTACTGATTCTATGACTCTATATATATAAGAAAGCAATAGCTTTGGCCATATGGTAGAGGACACCTAACTGCATAAAAATCACTTAGGGTCAGAAATTAGGTGTTTCTTAGTGACTGGCAAAGCAAAATGACTTCAAAGGAATTTCATTTGGAGTCTGGGCTATTCGCTGAGAATATTGAAGAAACTGGAGTAGAAAAGCATTGATAGAGAGATAATTCTTTTTTTTAAGGAAGAAGAATCTCTTGAAATGTTAAAATCAGTAAAAACATAATGCGAAGGTGTTGAGAGAAAAAGAGAAAAAAGGGCAAATAAACATAAAATACTGAATGTAAACAAAATAAGATGGTCAAGGTAAAGGGACATGTGGCATTAAAGACAAATGATTCAATTTACCCAGCTACTTTTAGAGTAAATACTTGTATTGGTAAAAGTGAACTTCTCTGTGTCTGTTTTTACCCTGCCTCTGGATATGACAATTTGGTCAAATGATGTTCTGTGGCTGCTGAGAAGATTGTTGAGCGACACATGGGCTTGGAGAGGAGATGAAGTTCTTCAAATCACAGCCTGATAGATCTCTGCTGCCTTTTGCTGGTAAAGATGATAGAAAGTTGGAAAATACGTCAATTTTTTCTCCCATGAAAACAACACACATTGTGTTGGTGTCTTTGGATTTAAGTAACAAGTACTTAAAACATCATATACATTTGTTTTAAGGCATTTATGTACAATGAGTAATAACTAATAGGAAAAAGTGAGAGAGATTACAGAGCAGAAAAAGAGGTTCCAAGAGATGAAACAATGCACCTGGAGAATGAAAGAAAAAGAAGGGAGAAACTAATAGTGGAAACAAGAAAAAGAGGAAAAAAATTTTTCCCTTCATTTCTGTCTTTGTTCTTTTAATGTTCCTGCTATTTTCTATTTCTCTTCCCGTCCCCTTTTTTAACTCTCTTTCCTCACAGAGGATCTTACTTCCCCCCCACCCTGCCTCAGTTTGGAACTGAGTGGGATTTATGTTTAAAATGGAATGTCCTTCTACCCTCACACTCAGAACAGACATTGAAAGAGATCTCTGTAGGGCAGAGAGGAGAATGGAGGACTGCTTTTTATGTCATACAATATCGGTTCAATACTAAAAGAGAAAAATTCCCTAAGACTGTTTAATATGTGTTCCCTGACCCATGGGACTTGTCAAATCCTCAAACAGTTCCACTTTATTAAGAAGTAGTTAGAGCAACTAGAAAGTGCTTTGACCTGTTGGCACATCCTGAAGAGCCTCAGAGATTCTTTTATACTTAAACTCAGCATTGAAACAACTTTAAACCATTGAAATTTCTAGCTCTTTTTGGTTTCTATTATCTTCTCCAAGCCTTAAGAGAAAAAAATGTTTTATTTGTTCCTATAGCTGTTGCCAGCTTTACACATTATTGCATATTTTAGCCTGCTCATTGAGCTCAAACTAGGTCAACATCAATTTTAGAAAAAAGTTGGCTCTGTTTTCTGAACTTCAAGCTTTACAGTAAAATCATGAAATAAGGCAATGATAAATTTGATGCAAAAGAGGAGACCAATCCTGAACATAAATGCAAAGGAAATGCAGAAGTCCTATTCATACAGCTACCACTATCTTATTCATTCTATAAACTCTTAAAGCCGGGAGGGGTGAACTGATCCCTGGATATTAAAACCACAAGGAAGGTCTAAATCTTTGCTCTCTTATTTGGAATGCCAGCTCAATCATTTCTACTGCATAGTGAGATGTGGTGTTGGGAACATACAAGAGACAGATAAAAAGACCTGTCACAGTCACAGTTGCTGCAATATCCAACTTAGCCCTCTGTTCATATTGTAAAGAGACAGAAAATGTCTACAGAAACGGTGGATTTGTTTTGTAAATACCTGTAAACAGGTACATTCAGCAGAGCAGCATTAGTTTCAATACCCTCTTAGGTACAGTGGAGCACAACTACTACAGAAATTTTGGCAACAAAGAAGTTGGACTACTGCTGTTATGCAAAGAACTAGGAGCTTGATCCAAGGTTCAGTGGATCAGAGAAAAGTTTGCATGGATTTCAGTGAGTTTTGGATCAGGTCCTATTTCTTAATTCCTCTTTGCTTCCACGAGGTTTTACACCAATGCACTTCCATTGACTTCAAGTGAAATCACTACTGACTATAACCGAAGACATCCAGCCCTGTAACGCTTATGTTCCTCCTGATTCTCATGCCTTGTACCTGGTAATAAAACTAGAAGGCACGTAGTGATTTTGAAGGCACTGAAGGTACTGTCTTTGGCAGAACTCTGTTGAAACCGATGATCTGCCCATTACTTCTCCACATCATGTTCATAATTCTGTTTATTAGCAATCAGGAGCTGTTTGAATTTGGGACTTACCGTTACTTAAGTGTTAGGTACTTAATCCTGATAATAATAGAATCAATGGAAATAGATGAGCATTTGCAGCAGGCAACTCACTCTAATTATTTTAGGAAGGAATTATTCATTTTCTAGAGTTACCTTGTTTTTACTACCTAGATGGGAAACTTAATTGATTTATCCACCTAATTTTAGACAGATACCAAGTCAGAGGAAACAAGCTGAGTTGTTAATGTCTTTAAAATCAGTTCTTTTTATTACACACTTACTAGATATATCACTGCCTCCAGTTCTTTTGCAAGGAATAAATGTGACAGGTGATTGTACCATAGTAACAGAGCAGCCCAAACGAGGTAGATTTGGCTCTTTCTTCTGGGCAACTAAAAGCTATTTGGGAATGGTAGACAGGAAATGCTCAGCCACACTCTGCAGCTTGTAAGTTTTAATTAAGAAAAACAAAGAGAAGAACAGACTTTACTGCATGCAAATGTAAACATTTACATTTACATGACACTGTAAATCTCTAAACCTGTGTTGTACTCTATGCCTTGAAAGAAAATAATCAATTGCACTTAGAAAGCAATATTTCTATTTTTTACTTCCTGAATCTTTTCCCTTCCCTAGCCAGTCAGAGCCCTGCTATTTTCATGACACTGGGGGCTAGCATGATGTGACAGACAGTGTCTGGCTTTAAGAGTCTCATGAATCCTTTTGTTTCTCATCACCTCATCCTTTCTTACTCAAGGACTGATACTGATACATCATACTTCTGATGTTCCAAGTTCAAATTCTTGTTTTTATAAGGACCACTGATCAAAGATACTTCGCATGTGAAAAACATGAAAAATAATAACAAATAAGAGTCAAAGACCTAGTTTTTAAAGGGAGAATAATTATGCAACAATCATTTGCGTACTTGACTCTCTTTTTTCACAGGTCTTCCCTCTTGACATTTGACAAGGTCTGTGATTAGATGTGGGAAGAAAGCAACTATGTATGGATAGTTACACGTAGGAACTCTGTCCTCATTATTTTCCTGAAGACCTAAAATTTTCAATGCTTCCCTTTCGTTAGACCCTCTAGGGGTCTTAGGATCTAGGTGACTGAATCCTGGTCTGCTGGTCAAATGTCATCTGGTCCTACCTGGCAATGGCTAGGTCATTTTCCATACTGCTGACTGAAACTGTTTGTGATGGTTTAAGGATAAAAGGGGAAAAAGGGAGGTTAAAGGGGGAACAACTGCCAGCAGGAGAAGAGATGAAGGTGTTTCAGGAAATCAGTGGTTTGGCTTGGAAATTAAAATTTTGATTTTGCTCAAGAGTATTATTATTGAATTCCTTTGGTGTAAGATCAGGCCTTACTTAAACATTTCTCAGATGGTGGAATACTTATTTGCCCCAAAACACCAGAGAAAAAGGCGTATCAAGCTTCCACAAAAGCTTTTGCTCTTTGATTTACATCTCAAGTTGCAAGCCAGTTCATGCTTCACAAAGTGGACCCTTGTCAACAAAAATAATATGTCCTTTCCTATCGGCTCAGCCAATTCTTAACTAATCTGCCACCAACAAATAGTTCCAACTGCTGAGTTTCACGTTTTACCCAAGGAAGATCGTAGGTTCAGGTACTGTGAAATCGCAAGTTGTGTCATAGTAGTAGACCAAAGAATGGACCTGTTAGAAATCCGTTCAGAACAAGACTCTTCGCAGATTTTAACTACTAAACTTTATAGTAGTTTAAAGGATATGAACAAAGCAGTTATGAAATCAAGTCTCAAGCATGAGTCAACCATTGTTAAATTTTTATCTGTAGCGTTTCTTGAATCTAGATAAGAATTACAAAAATTATTCCTATGTACCTCCTGTGCACAGGAACATTGGTCTATGTAACGGAGCAAGAGCTGCTGCAGAGAGAACCACAGGGAGACTTTGCTTGGACATTAACCTTAAGCCAAATAATGGACAACTAAAGTAAGGCTTTTATAGCGTGAAATATTTGACATCTTAACAGTGAGGAGTCTCATGAGTCTACTTCTTTTATCACGTGCTTACGTTGTGGTAGTGAAGAGCTAGTTCACCTTGACCCATTACTGAATTCTGCTGTTGAGATTAAAACTTGGAGATAAAATACACTTCATCTTTAAGCTGTACTATAAATCTTCTCTTCTTTTATTATTATTTAATTAAATCTCTATTTTTAATTAGAGAATTCTTTCAATCACAGCTCATGTGTGATTATGGTTTTGGCTGTTAAGGTGTAATTGCTGATATGACGAGATACATATATATATGTATGTGTATACTTATATATACACTCATGAAGTAGCTGTGATTGCTATCTCAGGGTTGTACTTGCAGTCACCAGGGATCACCCTCCACTTCAAAACGCAAGCACTGAATGTTGGGGAGCTGTTATCAACACAGCAACTCAGGTTCTAGTTACTTTTCTTGTTAGAGCTGTAAATTCAAACCACATTGACAAAGACAACAGACCTACTGCAAGTCACCATTTGCACCTGAGAAGTGTAATGCCTAATTGAAGCCATTTCACTGGCTCAGACTGAAGTTCGTATGGCATTACTTGACTACAGAGAAGCTTTGCAGTGATAGTGCAGCGGTTGTGGCTGGATATAACCAAGGAAATCCCCTACACAGCACGAGGTGTATGTTTATCTTATGGCACATGTCCCCATGCGATAATAATAATGCTGATCTGACAGATCAATAAAACATCAGCTGATCCCTTCCTCGGTACTTTTAACATAAAGTAACAATGTAGTTTCCCCAAAAAAAAGGTGAGGGAGAGCAAATGCTGTGTGAATCCTTGGTGGGCGGTGCCATCATGTTTTACCCAGTGTCATTCTGCCCAGAGATAGTTTTGACAAACTCTGAACAAGCCAATGGTTGTGCTCTGGGAGACTCAAGCTGCTCTGAATAACACATGCACTACAGCTGCAGTTGAAATCTGTTTCATATTTAGTGTAACAAATTATGCAAAGTACACCAAATAAGACCCATTTCAAGTTCCAGTGGACCTTCCTGAAAACATTTTAGAGAAATGTTTTCTTTGCTGTTTCCCTTCTGCTCTCATTAAAAAAGTGAATCACTAAAAGTGACTTTGTATAACAAAGCAAAGTGACAGTCTGTTCAGAAAACAGCATAATAGGCTATGGAGTTCCCAAAGACCTTCATGCCTTTCATGTTAGTGAGAGTTTGACGACATAATCCAGAATGGACACTTGGCTTAGAAACTGCATATTCCTTCTAGCCAACAAAAAAGTTTCAAATATTTTTCATCATAAGATATTTTAAACTACCCTTTTTAACATTTCTCTGTATTGAATATTTCTTTTTATTTACATGAGAAATACCACATAACCTCAACAAGACTGGATTATTTTGATGACTGTTTAAAGAAGCAAACAGTTTTAATAGAAGAGTTAATCAGAAATAAAAAGGAAAAGAAAAGACTGGAAGTAAATATATGTCCTTGGTTCAGATCAAAACGCAGTTGGTGGTTACCAAATTGTAGAGTAATTGATTTGGGTTCCTTGGGGGCCAAACTCCTCTTGTTTGTTTGGTTTTTACACGACATTAACTTCATATTGTTAACCTCAGATGTTAAAGCCATGTCAGGCCACAGAAATAATGATGCTTAGAAAACTAAGAATTTGGGGGCTTTATATTTGTGGTTTTGGTTTAAAGCTTTTCTTTTTAAAAAGAGAAAAAAAACCAAAACGAAACACCACAAACCCAATTTTAAGGACTGGAAATTTTTTGTCTGATGTAATCACATGGTTCCAAAACAGGGGCTTTGCAGAGAAGTATCAAATGCCATGACCATGATAAAAATCACAAGAACAGGGAATACTCCTAATTAGGGGCTGGTGATGAGATGAGAGAAAATTAAATCTGACTGTCTTGCCTTCAGAAGTTACTGGGCCATTCCTGTTGTGGCTGAGGTATAAATACGTGTGGGAAAAAGGCTGCTCTATCTGTGTGTCCTGTATCCTATTGGCAATTATTTCTAAGTCTGTGGTGTCAAGACTCAGTCCTCTGTGAGGTCATTTGGCTCAGCATCCCCAGCTACCCACTGACATCATAGTACCAATCTTTATTGGTAAGTCTATCCAGCCATGCTAGGTTGTGGCTCAAGCCAGCATGCAAGATTGAATTCCCCAGCCATCCATACTGCTCCTATGAGTTGTCTCACATTTTCGCTCACACCTGGAGCAAGGAAACAAATTTGCCAAGCAGAGAAACTCAGGGGTGGATTAAGCAGTATGGATACAACTGAACCCACAATGAATAAAAATCTGTGCCTGGGCACAGCTAATGGAGTACAAAGACACCCTCTGAGATTCTCTCAGTGACTTGAACCAGCTACTGTCATGTATAAAGGCCTCCACTTCATCAAGTGCTGGAAAAATACTGCATCCCAATAACATGTAGGGATCACTCCTATAGCATATGGTATTCTTATGCCTTTTTGCCCATTTCACCTGACAAAAAGAAGGCAACAAGCAGAAAAAATCCTAGAGAATTTGAATTTTTACTCACGCTCAAGGGTAGATATGAGGTAATTCCCTCTCTTATTTCAACATCAGAAAGAGGAAACCGTTCACTCCTGGCTTAACGGCATCCTTTGCCTTGAACATTATATTTTCAAGAACATTTTTATATTTCTTCATTCCAAGGGAATGTTTTAGGTTTTCTTGTTTTTTTAATTGAGTTGGAATCTTAAGCTATCTTGTTAGGTAAAAAGACAAATTGTCGATAAAATTACATTGTTAAATGATCTCTTCACAGTTATTTCTGTAAGATATCCAATCCACAGCATGCCAGTATAAAAAAAATTAATTTCCTTGGCACATTTACATTCTGTAAAATGTAGCTTAGATGGCTCTACTTCAGTTATCATTCTTCTTTTCTTTGTGATTTCTGCTGGTGATGCATCTTTCTGACAATGTAGTTTCATGAAGTTTAATAGTCTTATAATCTTATAGGGGCTTATTGTTGTATTCTTTAGCAAATATTCTTTCTCTAACAAGAATTTGATTATTTCAAGATTGAATTTAATTATTTCCTTTTTGGCTGACATATTGCCTTAGAAACTCAAAAGTGATGTGCAGTTCACTCAGTATTATTTCTACCCATGGTCTCAGCACTGCTTCTTTCAAAGCTATATTCAGGATGAACTCCCAGCAAACATAAGAATTAAGTATGCTCATGTTACAGGATGGCAATATCACATTCTTGTGGTAAATGGGTGTTTTGCTTGTATTTCTAGCCTTTCAGTCTCCAGCACCATACGCTTCTTTGGCATCAGCACTTTGAGTTTGTTGGTAAGTGCCGACAGCACGGCAGGTGCTGCACAAGACCTTGGCATTAAGGCAGAACTGTGCTGAAATGTCTGTTCTATGTGTGAATAAAGTTCAAAACGGTTAGCTGGCTTCAGAACTGTCACCATGTCCCACTACCAGACCACCAAGTGCCTTGCTTCAGGTAAATGCCCCCTCTGCCTCACTCACAGCCCCTGGGCTGCCAGAGGAGCATGGTGCTCTCCCTGCCAAACCGAGCCAGCTGTGACTGAGGAACTGCACCAACCATTCCACCAAGACAATGGTATCCTCCCCCACTTTTCTCATCATCTACTAATTTTGTTATGCTTTCCCATAGAGAAAACAAAACAAAACAAATAAACTCATCTGGCAAGAATTACTCTTCCCCAAGCAATTGTGGTTGATAGTTCAGCTATCCTCTGAGAGAGGAATTTTTTTAAAAAATTCAGCACTAACCCAACCCAAATTCTGTCAAAATCAGCATTATTTTTATCATTGGCCTAAAGTCAGCAAAGTTAGGCTAATGTTGGCAGTTCTAGTGCCACATTATTTTCATTTTTGTTTATGTTTTCTTTATTGTTTTCAAGGAATAACTTAAAATTCATGGCACTTCCATTCTTGATGGGTTTTATTTTTATCTATCAAAGGAGCTGACTTTCACAGCTGATGTTGGGAAGATTATCACCAATTCCTATCCTCTCTTCATTTAGAAGGAAACATTCCTCCTCATATATTTGTAAAAGCCAAGTATTTTCTTCTAAAACCCTCTAAGAAGAAAACTTTTTCTTCTTGTTTGTAAGTTTTAAATTACCTTCTGTTAGACTGCATTTACTTCTCCTTCTCTTTCACTCATCTTCCCATCACTGTCTATATTCATCCCTATCTGACCTTAGATAACTACTATTTCCAAATTTTTTTGTGTTCATGGAGAGTAGAATTTATTGCAGCTTACGGTGGCTCAGATGTCACACACGCTCTTCAGATTTGGTCGTATTTGTAGCTACCTTGGTATTTAAATTGTTTTGGCTTTGGCTGTGGCCATGTGGCTCTGAATACTTTTATACACTGGTGCAAAAATAGCATACGAGAGGTATACACCATTTACTAAGGATATACAGAGTATTCAGTTTTCAGATGCCTTCCGATTTTAGAGTTACTGCTGATTGTTTTCGGCTTTAGATTCAGCTTTATATCTTACATTCTGCTTGCGTTGTCAGATTATAGCTGTGAGCTTGTTTTTAGTTATGACACTAAGGGCATCTCATCTTTCTATAGATTTCTTTCTTATAGCCGAATTTAGATTTCAGTTCACAATCCACCCATCAGAATTTTCATTATGCCCCCAAAGCCATAATCATTGTCAGATGCTGTATCATTCCTCTTGATCATTTGACTTATTCCTCAAATATACATACAGACATGGAGGTAATTAAACTCATGTATCCTCACTATTCTTCTTCTCTTGTTTCAGAAAACCGTATCTTCCCTTTTACATTGCAAGTAATGACATCTGAGTTAACAGAACTCCATGCAGCTGCTATGGTTTGAAGTCTATTCAATAACATCTTCATGTTTATCTGTGCTCCTCCTACTGCAATGGAAATCGTTTCACCCAAACAGACCCTTGCCTTGGTGTGGCATCCCGAGAGTCAAAAACCTGCCTCTTTCTACTGCCGTGATGAAAATCACACTACGTGTGTACTTGTTCCCTTTACCACGACCTGTCTCGTTATTCCAAAATTTCCTCAAAACCACTGCCCAAACTATGTTCTTCTGGGGACTAAAACTTCATAGCATCAAATGATAAAACTTGCCCAACTGCAAATGAGATTCTGTCCTGAAAGAAAATGGATGGTATAGTCTCATAGTTCTCTGAGTAAGAAGTTGAAGGTATTGGAACTGCACAACATCTGTGATTATTAAAACAAGGCAGATCAATGGAGGCTAGATGAAATTATGTGCCATGTGTGAAATTATCTGTGTTCTGAAATTATATATATTAGGCATCTCTATGTAGAATTATGAAAGTTAATTAAGTTGTATAGTTTGCTGAGAGCTTTATTATCTAAAAGTGAATATAGAAAAGCCACGTTGTTCAAGAGTGTTTTTTGAACACAAGTCCATCTGGTGATTTGATAAAAGTATTTAGTTTCTCAAGGCAATCTGAGTGTATACTCCCTAGGCGCCACCGTTTATAGCTTAAATATGACTTGCATGTGGATTCAGCATTACAAATAGGAAACAGCAGCCCTTGGACTTGTACTCTAATGTAGTCCTTTCATCACCCAGTTACCCTTAAGCATCTCCTTTCCTATTGTAATTTGGTCTAAATGCAAAGCATTAGTGCTATCGATAAAAACTAATGGTTCTACTTAGAAAAAGAGAGGTATATTCAAAATAAAGGAGATAGCTGGCTTGCTTTTCCTTGTATCCAGGAAGTTAACCAGGGATACTGACCTGCAGCCATCAGCTTCTGGAGGCAGGATTGTAGAAGCAGCACGGTTGTCATGAAGGATCAGCCTACACCTGCATCCTTCAAATCCGTTTACCACAAAATGTATCTTACTAACTAGTGTATATAGCCAAAATCAAGGAACTGCTTTATTTTTCCATTGTCAGTTTACAGTCTACATTTGTCAGAAACAAATATTACAGTCCTAGTGAATATGAGGAAACATAATTGACAAAATAGGCAGCATAGGTGTAGAAACAGGAATATTTATAATTTTTTGCCACTGTGAGAAAAATGTAACCTTAACACTCTTTCTTGGTTTTGATTAGCTGATGCAGTAACTGAACTTTATCTTCAGTGTTGATATTTCAACTAAAAGTCAGAATCAAGAGATCACTATAGAAAACATACATGAAACTAATAAAATACCATATTTTAGAAAATCAAGGCAGAAATCACACTTTCAACTGCTGTTAAGGAAGATAATTAAAGTCAAGAGACGTACTTTTAACTTCCAGTGGTTGAAGATTTGACACCATCTCTGCTGTTGCTACTAAGGCATTTGAAACAGCAGAGAGTTGTGTAAATTCCCCATGTCATCAAATATGTAATTTGCATAAAAAGGGAATCTACACAGTAAAGCTGAGAGAAATATTTGGACAAGCTGCAACTTCAAAATTTGAAGTGCTGGTTTGATCAGGAAAGCAGCACTGAATCCTCACTCTCATGCCTCTTCATTCAGGAGAAAACGTTTCTTCATGGAACCCCTATCAAAGTCAAGCAGAAAGGTAATAAATTCTATGCAAAATTTTTAACTGTTATCCATATTCACTACAGTGAAGAAATTAGTGAATTGTGGTCTAGATCTCACCTTGGTAGCCTGACAATTTCTCACATTGGAAGTCAGCCTGTTCTTAAGCTTTGGCATAGCTGCTGTTTGGCAAAGGAAGTTGCAAGAACCATGATGGGTGAAACTAAACTATCAGCTTTTCAGATAGCAAATACTTTTGTGGCTTGGACAATGTCCTCTGTGTAGTGTGCAGCTTCAAGCACAGCAAGGAGTGTTAGCAAACAGTCTCTCATCCTCACTTTGCAAGGAAAGGTTTGCCTCAACCCCCCTATTGACTTATCCTGTTTCCTCCCAGCAGCCCGACAGATTCTACTTCCGTTACCCTCTTTGTTTCACAAAGGACACATGCTTTTGTTTGCTTCATGCTTCTTATCCCTGCACAATGATTCTCCCTTTTTCAGATCTCTCTCCAAAGCCCTCAGCTTCCAGTTAGGCACCCAGGGCTAAGCACTTCAGTCTTTGTTCTAGCCTTTCCATTTCAGTTTTCTGTAAACAGGCAAGTTTCCTCTCTAACAGTAAGCATATTTGTGACCTTTCAATCATGCAGTAATTCTTGTCATCTCGCCCTTTTCCCAAATGCTTGCACCTTTTTTAATAGTTACTGTTTTAGTTAATTGGGCTATGGCCTTTTTTTTTAAATTGCCTGTTAAGCTCCATAGACACCTGGGGCACTGGATGCATAAATAATACTTAGTAAAAAACAATGAGATTGAAGCTCCCATTAAATTCTTTCATGGTAACTTTCACCTAATGAACTCACATCCGGCAACAGGAAAATCAGATACTTTGTAGGGAGTATTAAAGCAGGTTTTGAGGTGATTCATAAAAGATATACAGTTAAGAAATCTGAAGGAACTGGAAAATACCAGCTGAGGGTCTTTGATTAATTGATATATTTAAGTAATTTAAATTGAGGAAGCATTTTCTAGATTCCAAATAGTTATGGAAAATAAAAGATGAACACTGGCAATTAGTTCCATGTATTAGGTGAGAGGGAAAACCTATTAGTCTGTAAGCATGTTTGGAACTCTGACAGGACAATGCACCGTTTTGGCAGCAACATTCCAGAAAGCTCCTAAATGCATGCATCCATGATGTTCAGAAAGAAGTAGTTCAGTGACAAATGTCAGTTATTCCGGTTTGTCTGAATTCTGTTTTAACTGTTCATATTTTAGGGGAATGGTATGTCATCCTAGATCTCATTTTATTCATTCTGTTACTGTCATAGTCTTTAATGTCTAACACCTCTGTGAGGTACAGCACAGTAATCATCCTTATTTTAGATATGAAAGACAGCTACCCAGAGAGCCATCCTTAGATGGACTTAGGTATCATGATGACACGTAATGCAGTACCTAACCTTTGCTACCAACTGCAATCCATGGACATAAGTGCTTCAGTCCTGTTTGAATTCCATTGGGAGATTTGAGAGGCCATGAGCATGGTCTGGTTTGAATAGGCATTCAGATACAGGAAAACTGCTGAGTTGCCTACCTTCTAGAAAGGCATCTCTTCTCCCAGTGAAGGACGTCCTTTGGTAGTTGCACAAAGCCTCGAGAAGGGCATGAGGTGGCTGTATATGTATGCCTTCTCTTTGTCTCTTTATGTTTCCTATTTGCTTGGCATAATTGAAATGTCACTGAACCAGAAAGACATGAGAAGAAACAGAGAAAATATGTAATAACAATAAGACAACAGAAAATTGTAGATAAGAAACATACTGTGATGGGATTATACATCCACATAATCTTACAATTAATTCTGAATCAAAAAACCATCTTCAGTAGTCATTTGCAGGATTCAAACTTTGGTTTATGTCTTCTAAACTGAGTACCCCAAATCAGAACATTATTTAGTTATACTTTAGCTTTCTGCTTCCATTATTCATACCAATCAGCAATTTTAAAAGATGCACAGCAGGGCTCCATCTCAGTTTAAAACTTTGCAATTCAAGTGCTCAGGTAGTAGAGAGCAAAGGCTCAGACTGTTTTATAAAGAAAAGGAAATCTAATTTAACATGCCCATGTCACCACTAATCTTTGAGCTGTGGTTCCTTCTGAGTGCTGTGAGTTTCAGCAATGACATCATTACAACATTCAGTAGAGAATCAAGGAGCTACATTTTACCGGAGCTGTGTTGCTCAATAAGAGCTTTTTCAGGAAAATATGCATTGCTCCTCCAGAAGTGTGAGGTCTGAGGAAGCGACACAGTGCAGAGACGTGTCAGTGTCTTTGGAGAATTAGTGGACTTCAGCCAGCATGTTTGGGTTGGTTTTGCCAGAGCAGGAAGGGGAGGTGGCAATGTGGGGACTCGAGAGGCACCAGCAGTCTGATGCAATGGAAACAAGAGTGAAGAGGCAGCACATGAAGGCCTCATGTGGGGAACAGGAAGATAAGGTCATAAGAGTCTAAGAGAATGGATAGAAGGAGCCATGAACAGGATTGTCTAAACCCAGACACCACAAATTTTATTAAATGGGTATCATTTACCAAAATATCTGAAACTTCTGAATTAGATAAAAGTGAGAGAAACCCTACTTGTCCTGCTATCAGTTACCATTGGGCTTATGGATAAAATACTGCAAACAGGATGGACAGTTCAGCTACCACAACTGGGTGGATCTGGGCACTGTCAGGAGCATGATGTGTAGTGAGCTTTCAACTTCCATATTGATTTCAATTAATCTGAAGTATTTTAGTTAACTTACATTAGACAGGTTTTTGTTGCAACATGTAGAACTTCACCAAGACATGAAAAACTATCTGCAATCAAAAGACTGCACAATTGCCTGCTCTAGAAAAGCACCTACTAAAGACTTTACTATGTACTAATGTCTGTTTTCATTAACTTTTAAAAGTCTAAATTTGTTCCTGGTGTATGCATTTTCAGAATATGACTTTGAGACTAACAAAAAGCTGTATTAGTGTATAAGAAGCATGTGTGAGTGTGTCTGTGCGTGTTTGTGTGTGCCTGCATAACATACTTGCACTTAGAAGTATAAAAGTGTTGCAGTGGTTGCACAAAAAAGGCTTTTATTTTACCCACAATATCCCTATGAGGATAAAACTCTGGTCTATAAAGACAGCCCATAAACATGGTTTTCCCACTTGTTATTTTTTTGGTTCTGTCTTCTACTTGTTACTGAGAGAAACAGTGAGAAGGGAGGCAATAGACGTCCATGATCCCATAAAACGTGTTCAATTTATTAATAAGATTTTAGAAAAAGATGAGACCCAGCAGCCTGTAGACAGGAGTAAGTTCTACAACAGTCTGGTTACCAATCACTCTAAGAGCCAGCTAACAGCTGTCTGACCATTGGATATGGCTATTTGCATGGCTAACAATTGGATGTCTATCTACTGTGTGAATGGCTTGCAACAAGCTGTTTGTTTGGGGACTATTCATAACAGCACAGTCAAAAGTCTCCTGAAAGGCATACTCGTTTCCATTTCTGTTCTTTACCCTTCTAAAATTGGCAATTTATTACATCAAAAAATAGCAGTCAACCCAGAAAAGGACAAAATTGACACAGTTCCCTTTTGATCTTTCAGTTTTGAATAGGCACCCACCAATGAACTTCCCAATGAATATTCATTGGATGCAAAAGAAGTACCCAGCATTTTTTTTTTAAATAGAGATTTTACTCTAAATATTTTCAAAAAGAGATAACCCTTGATATTTTATATAGCAGAGATGCATTTTCAAATAACTTTAGAAAAGGAAGTTAATTTCCTTGCATGCATTTGCTGTATTATCCTCTTTCATTTTTATATATAGTCTTTTCCTGTATTCCCCATGTTTCTGCCCTTGTGGCAGGTTATTCTGTACCTCTTCTTTGCACAGTTTCTTTTACTCTTCTTTAAAGCAACGCTTAGTGTTGCCTTTGACATAAATAGTTTATACTATCAGTTTGATCCAACATACCAAATGTTGTCTTCCTTTGCAATCTATAGAATTATTTGGGAATTTACATGGGAAATATATGAAACTTCCTTTTGCTGCAAAAAGGTAATGGGCCAAAATACATTTTGTATGTGCCAAATTCCATTCATTGAGGTTTCATTGATTTCAAGGCAATAATTCCAAATTTTCACCAGTGTAATCAAGAGTGGAGGTCGGTCCAACACTTTAGAAGAGGTTCTGATTTGCTACAAATGGCTAAAAAATAAAAAAACCCTAATTTTAAGGTATGAAAACTCAGCAGAAGTGGGTTTTTTCACTCTATTGCAGGAGAGATGGATAATGGGGTTTCATGTATGACACACACAGTATATAATTTTCAATGTTGTTTTTTTCTATTAGACCTAATACGATAAAAGATGGATAAGAGTCCTTAAGGGCAGAGTCTACCATCTTTACACAAGGTATTTCATTGCTTCCAAAGGAGTACATATATATTAGTTCAAATAATAAATTAATTTTACATCTACTGTAATTTCATGCCATATTTTAGTGTCATGCTCTCCATTAAAGTATTCAAATGTTCTCAGTGCCATTTAAAAGTACTGTTCAAGAAAACCAGCATGCTCTGCAGTTTTTAGTTGCTTCTCCACTGCGTAAAAGGCCAGCCTTTTTCCTTGGGATGTCAGCTTGCTACTTCTGGCATCTTAAATAGAAACTTGTTGTGGCTTTGAAAATGTACGAAGTTCAGTCCCAGTGCACGACTGCAGCAGGAGCTGCTTTTAGGACCTTTATCAGAGCGAGGAGCTGCAGACTGGAGTTGGCTGCAAACAGGACCAGATGCTTTTGCACATTTCTTCAACTCACATTGAGGCAGCAATTTACAATGCAGCAATTTACAACTGGTAAGATACAATGCTACTCAAGATTTCTGTTGATACGATACTAAAGTGTCTGTCAGTGAGATTTATAACATAGCAATCAAATTAATTACAACCCCTGGAAACAGATAAAAAGATGCAGGTTCAAAGATACTGAGGGAAGTTTACTTTGTTTTCCTTTTTAACTATAAGTTCTCCCCATTCTGCCACATTTTCCCTACAGTCATGCTTTTCCATTCACTGATTAGATTACCGTGCTGCTTGCTAAACATATTATGCTCCTGAAAGTCGCTCAGAAGCTCCAGCTGGTGCAGATGCAGTGACCCACTCCTTTAGTCAGACTAGTCAGAAGAAACACACTGCACTGGTACATTAGTTACTGCTTCCCTTCACAGGGCAGATTGCCATGTTTTTTTCACTCTGAGAGCCTTACATGATCGAGACTTAACTACCTGAGACACACTTTCTCTCATGCACTGCTGCAAGCCCTTTGGAAATAGCAAGAGAGCAAGTGACTCAGTAGCATCTTAACTGCAGATGAGAACATCAAATTCTCACCAGACTTCCCAGCTCTGGAGTTTTCACGCCCATATTACAACAGCAGTTGGAGCTACATCCTCTGCACGTGGAAATGGTAGCACTTTGATCAGTTAGATCTGCTTGCTTTAATGATGCTGTCCTAGTGATGGATATGTAGCTATTTTGGAATATTTTTACTTTATTACTCTTGCACTCAAAACACCAAAAACAGGACTCATCTCAAATAATATATCTGCAACACAAAATTCTCCAGCTGAACAAATCATCTAGTCTTCCTTTGGAGTCAGTCAGGAGAAATAGAAAGAATATTATTCTTGTTACTTTAAGAATCAGATCTACAGGGATCCAACAGAGGGAACCTGTGGTTAGGCCTGTATTCTGTAAGCCAGAACTACAGTAGAGATCAGCCAACCAATTCTGAGTGTGCGGATTTGTCTACAGAGCACAGTGCAGCAATAGTTTAAAGCAGATGTTAAAGCCCAGAAGCACCAGAGCCACGTTACCACAGCTCTGTGGTTGACTTATAGTATCTATCCCTAGGATTGCTCAATGCCATCCAAACAAAGCTACAGTTGTTGACTTCTATAAGGAGTTACCCAGATACCTCTGCAACAGAATACATTGCAGACATGCGCCTTCACATTCACTCATCAGCCAGTTACACTTGCATTGAAATTGATCTAGAGCCTGATCTAATAAGATCAAGCATCTTCATACTGATAGAAGAGCATCGGTATCAAGGGTTATACATGTTTGAAATCAGTCCCCAAACTGGCATAGTTATACTAGAAAGCTACACGTGTAGCCCAAGGCCCTCTTCGTGCTCCATGGACCTTCAGGGCACAGTGCAAAGTCCATCTCTTTATTCAGTGTTTTCTTTAGTGTAAATAGCTTTTTTTTTTTCTGATTGCTCAGCCAGAGGATTAAGGACATTACTTGTATGTCTTTGTTGTATTATATCATAGGTAATTGAAAACTTAAGTAGTTTTATCTTCAGGCAGGCAACAGTTGGCAACGTATCAAATTTTATTGAATGGTTTTAATGTGGGGTGTACTGCAAGGCCAAGGGCAAGGCAGAGAGTTTCAGTTTTATTGAATCAAATTTGGAGAGTAAGTATTTGGTCTCCACATATACTCTATTCATGTAGAACGTCAAAGACTTTTTAATCATCCAAGCCTTGGAATTTTATCTCTTACTGCTCAGGCTGACTTGTACTGTTTACATGTTCCCCGGTAGATCTAAATTTTCCGAAAGCCGGCATAAATGCCTCTGGTAGGGCTATGGGAATTACAAATTGTGGCTAATAGCAACGACGTCTCTGCTGAAATACTCCACTGTATCACATTTTGTTCCAGTAGTTACAGTAAACCAACTAAGGCAATGCTTGTGCATGTGTAGCTTGGAAGCTGTAGTCTGTGTTCTGGTTCTGTTATTAACAGCAATAGGGAGGTTGGTTTTGCTGGAGTTTGGTTCAAGATCAGTGATAGAGTAAGTGTAGCTCAGACTACCCCTGAGTGAACTACCCACTGTTACGTATCTTAGCTGCCTCTTAGACACAGCTACCCTGATAACTTCTCATCCAAGTTCTTATGTAACATCTGGATTATTTTTACTGTAACAAATACAGTTTTGTCTCAAACATGGCAGTACAAAAAGTTCCTGTTCGTCACACTGATCTCATTACATATCCCATGGCATCTCTCAGTTTGTTCCCATATCCCTAAAAGATCCAAGACAGTCTTTTTACCTCAGTTTCAAAGGCCTTCGTGACATACTGCATCACTCATATAATTTCTTTGCAGTACCCAGAGGTCTCTTACCACCTCTCAACATGTAAACTCATTTTGTACATGTCCCAAACGAGCACCTCAATGATTTCTCCCTTGTTGGGGAGAAATTTTCTGTAAACATGTTCGGATTTTTCTCTGTCTTTTTTCAAACCCAATCTGAAAGTCACCCTGCTAAGCTTCCCACCACACCCCAGACCATTGCTTAACACAGTTAATAGGAACGGAGATCTAATGTCAGGTGGCTGTTCATCTACAGCCCTCAGGGCTTCCCTTGGGGCACAAGTCATTACTTTTAACTGTCATGCCTGCACTGAGACAGGAACAGGCAGCAGCCAAAAAGATTTTGAGAACAGTCTGTAGCCAGTGGCTTGATTGTTGTATACTAAGTCAAGGTGCTCAGAAACACGTGAACTTTTCCTTTCCCTGTGGGAGGGGCACTGTAGCAGGCAATTGAATAAGATTATCCATGGACCACAAGGGTCTAGAGGCAGCATCTCAAGCAATCACAAAATAAGCACTACAAGCTTTGTGAGTCAAAAACATTTAAACTTCACCCAGAAATTAGTGCTGGATATTGCCTTAAATACAGTTTTCTATGGGGAAAAATGAGTGACCTGAATTGCCCTTTGAGAAGTCTTGTGCCCTCAAATACTTGGATTTCTAGTAAATAAAATGTGCTGGTTTGGAGCATGATGTTTGTAGGACTTAGTTTCAATAATTACGAGAGAAGTGATGCAAATAAAAATAAAATATTTTTTTCTATATTTGGCATATAGATCTTCTTCAGAAACCTGCAGTAAATCTCAGTCTTTTCCTTTCTACAAAAAAGAAAAAGCCTGTGATGGATTTCCTTGCACAATGAAACATAAAGGTAAGAACTTCTTTGGGTGTATATATATATATATTTAAAATATCAGTAATTTACTGGGCAATAAATAAATAGAGTTCTTTTACATTCTTCTGGCCAGCCATCCTCAGGATGTGCTATAACTCCCAAACTCCTATTAGCTTCCACGGGAGCATTTTGTACACACCTTCATGTAGAATATTACAATTTATGGTCACAGACCCTATCACGGCAGCACTGTGCAGATATTGGTGTTGTGTAGATATCTTCCAATTAACCAGCCTTCAATTAACCCAGTCAGCTCTGTCTTGTCCTTTGGTGTCTTGGTGAAGATAAAGCCATTGACTGTACACTCACAGTTTTTAGGGCAGGGATAATGAGTTTGGAAGACTTCAGGTGCTCTAATAAACTTTGTGGTGCCATATTGCTCTTGCCACTGTATGCACTGGATACGGTTCCAAATAATATTTAAACAATGGCAGTTTAGCTCATACATATCAAAAAGTGCTATAATTACTCTTCAGTATACAAATTACACTATATGGCTTGTTGGATTATTTTATATTTAGAATTTAATTACCAATAAACTCTATAAATAGAATGTTTACTCTCAATAAATATTGCTATTATTAACATAGTCAGATTTTAAAATGTGTTAAATATGAAAGTACAGTAATATGTTTATATGTTCAGTATATAAATTTGAGAATTAGCCACAGTTACTCAAATAGCACAACGTAGAAATATTCTAGATATCATGTATCTATAATGTTGTTTATTTATGCATTATAGACAATATATTTTCAGGATCTGCTCTGTGACATAAGAGTTTAAAGCGCATGGCTCAAACCCTTCTCACTTCTGTCATTATTTCTTTTTTGACCAATTCCCCCTGGAAGCTCTCCAGTATTTAAACATGACAGTGACAGACGAGTGATGTTAGGATGCAGATTGGTCTGAACATAAAACATACCAGATTGAGACTATCTTCATAATCCTGTACAATTCATATCATATAAGAAGATGTTTTACTCAAAATGTTATCAAATAAATCTTTTTGCCATTAAGCATTTATTTTATTATGCTCTTCTCAAATGAAAATGAAATGAGGTGTTGGTTTTAGATTTGTTCCCTAGCATGTAAAGCAGCCCCTCACTTCAATATGTGAATATTTTTCATTTCTGATTTATCTTTATTAAAAGTTTCTGTGGTAATGATGAATTAATTGCCATCCATAGGTGAGAACTGAGATACAAATGAAAGAATTATGGCAAGTCTTATTCTCAACTTCTAACTTAAATCTACACAAATTAGCAGACCTACCATTTCCATCAAAAGTATGCATGACAGGCTTGTAGCTCCATGTACCAAGTGCAGTTCAATGTTTTTGATGAAATCTGTGAAATAAAAACTCCCTCATCCTCTCAGCTGAATTTTTAACGGCAGTGAACCACGGTATATGTTTGATTTTCCATTCCTCCTCTTGAAAATTGTCTCTTCTGGTTCTCCCTTTTTCTCACCCTTCCCTTTATCTTCCATGTTTTTCATCTTTTATGTTTTCTTGAAGATGGAAAAATCTGAATACCAGCCACTTCAATATCATTCATGAAAGTATCATATTCTGGTATAGCTCCAGAACAATGTCATGACATGGCCTTTTGGTAGACTTAGGCAAGCAAACAATCTTCAAACTTCTGATTGCCAGAAATGGCTGTAACTACTATATTACAAAAAATATTCATAAAATACTTTTATATTTCTTTCTCAGTGATTTTTACATCTCCATAGCTAAGTCCTTTGGTGGGATCTCACAAATTCACTGTCCATAAGAGGTTAGCTGAGCAGTCAGTGCCTTGCCTCTGGTGCCACAGCTGTACCGCTTGGCGCTAAGCTTTACCTAAAGCAGCAGCACAAGGAATGAAGCCTGCAGTGGTGAAGGGGACGAAGAGAAATCCACTTCAGTGCCAAAGTTCCACCATTTGTCAATGCTCCCAAAGTTTGTTTAAATTGTCACCAAACCATTTTTGTTTGATTGGAATACCAAATACCACATTTTCCAGCATGTCTGAAGGATGAAGAAAGATAAAATGTTAGATGGGAAATCAGTTTTGCTCACTGTATAGAATAATACTCACCGTACATTACTGGAGTAGACAAGGCTTGGTTATTCATGGCCATCAGATTGATGAGGAGAATGTTATTGAATTACTGAAGCTTCACAGCAATGACAATGAGACCCTGGGAAGCTAGCTGAAGAGAAAACAAGATTACACAAGTCCAACAATTCAGAATGAAATCATCAATCTAATGAGCCGTGAAGTTATCCACACTATTGTAAAGGAAATTAATTGTGGTTCACAATACCATTCTGTCATAGCTGATAGAACTCAGGATTACATAGATGTAGTACGCAGAAGTGTCCATCTTCACCACATTGACCCTGCCATGCAAACCAACAAAAACTTGGTTATAATTTCCTATACACCAAACAATTCCATGGATTTCATTGGAAAAATTGCTTACTGATATTGTGTACTTGTTTGTAATGCATAGTATTCATGAATAAATCAAGAACATTGTCGCAAAAATGTCCACAAGTGCACATACTTTCAAGCGATATATTTTGAAGTAGAGATAGGATTCGTAGATCATCTGGTCTGCTTCTCCTCTGTAAAAGAAGAGTTTCAAAAGAATCTACTATCCAGCCATATGAGATATTCAGAGGAAATTAAGATGAGAGGTATAAAAACTAAGGCCAGCAGTGTCTCAGTGGCAGGATGAAACTGTAAATGTGCTTGCTTCAATGTCCCACACTCATAAAACCCCTGATGAGTCTGAAACAAAAGTTTATAAGAGGGGCAAAGCACAACCCTAAGCAGAGTATGTCAAGTAAATTTTGTCAAAGGAAAGTTAATGAGGCAAAGAACTGATTCAACTGTATCTATTATTAAATAAGCAGAAGAAGTTGTCCAAACATTAGACTTGGTTCCAACAGCACCTCCACAGCCCAAAGCTTCCTCTGCTGTTGTGCTGTTAGAGGAGACAGCAATTTTATGTCATCAAAGGAAAAGACTTTTTCAGACTGTACTCCTTCAAAGAAATTTAAGTGTGTTTCGTCCAGCTGGAGACCACGTTCCTGTAGGCTGATCTGAATGAATATCCGCAGCTGGAAGGAAAGTTTCATGTTGATGTGAATGAGGAATTTGCTGGCTGTGAACCCGAGGGGGAAAAAATTCATGATTAAGAAATATCCCCCACTCAGAATCTGAGCATATGAAATACAACTAGAGACAATTTACAGACTAGAACAACTCCTGTAGGGAGCATGCAGTCTGGTAACTGTCTCAGCACAGCTGCAGTCCCTTCAGTGTGACAACTTCACCATCAGCTGCCACAGAGAGGCTGTGACTGCAGAGCTCCGCAGCTGAGCCACCTCCAGACTAGACTGAGGACAGATTAATTTATTTTCCTTTTCTACCAACTTTGCCTGCAGTGTTTGTTATTATACTTAGCAGCCCAAAGATTCACAGCACATGCTGCTTCCTCAAGTGTCTGCTTTGTTCAGAACTGTCTAGCTCTGAATGCTCTGCGAGCATCATGTCGTCATTTCAGGTCATACCAGGTGACAGCATGCTTTACTAGTGCCTTACCCTTTAGACAAAGCTGTGCACTTACCCAAAAGAACAACATATATTTAGGCAAAATGCTTAACACAGAGAACTTTGGAAAAGGAGCAAAAGGAGGATCTCAGGTGAACCTTGTTAAAATTTCCTTATTGTATTGAAAAGGTTGTTTGGCTGTTACAGCTTATGCCCACTCTCACTATGAGTGAAACATCCTTTCTGGCTGACACTCCTGTAGCTCTTAAAAATCGTTCTAAAGAGAAATTGTAGTAACTTTGAAAATGTGTTGGACAGCAATTTAATCATGCCTTTTCACCCAAAAAGCTCAAGGCAAAGAGGGAATGAAATGTCAGGACCACAAGCTACCATGAGGTCAGAGGAATTAATTCAGAAGTAGAAACAGCTATCAAGCACACAGAGAAGTTGCTGACAAAATTCAGAGTTTTTTAAGCAGGTGATGTGTTTGATAGACTTCCTAAGTACGCCCATGAGCTGAAATCTGAATTTTCAAGGCAAGTGTACTAGTGGTTAAAGTGGGTAGAATAGTAAAGAAACCATCAGTTTACCTGAAAACTAAAGTATTCTGGTCTACGACATGACCTCAGCTTTTTGTTTCAGAGAATCTTTATTTAGGGTAAAACATGTGAAATTATGAGAATATTGTGACCTTCACGTATCAGCCAAAGGTTTTATTTAATGAGGGAAATAAGACAATTGCCAATTAAAGATGCTTCTCTCCAAGTCACATTACAAAAATATACATATAGAGATAAAGGATTTCAGAGTAATTTTCTGAATAATTTGCATATTATTATTTGTTTGGGTCTAAAAAGCATTACTTAAAAAACTTATTTTATTCAGTGAAGAGATTTTAGGCTATTTTGTCTCTAAGTTATGCGTACAGAGATATCCACAGGTCTCACTGAATCGCAATTTATCCATTATGAAAAGAAATGGAACATTTTTATTTTTAAATAGTTTTAGAAAAACTGATGTTGCGCAGTAGCAACTGCAGTGAATCAGGTCCTGAATCTTGGTTCTAACAGCAAAAGATGACAAAAGTTTCAAAGGAAAAGCTCTAATAGCTACGATCGTATACCACTGTAGACATTGGAGCAAAATCCTGAGGCTGTTTCCTTTACCTGCTTTTGTTCTACTGAAGTAAAGGCCTCATGTATGCATGACTAATCTCTACATTCCGTTGCAATAACTTGACTAATTTTGAAGTGAGGTTCCCCAGTGAAGTCTGTTCACCTGTTCATTACTAATATTTTTCATTTTCATGCCTGACCAGTTCCTTACAAGTATTCATAATGCCAATTTCATTACTAGTGTCATCTTGCTATCTATTGCTGCACTTGAACAACCCTGGTCACCCCTGTGTGCATCTGAAGGGTACCCGAGCATGTGACAGCCAGCCACTGCATGGCAGCAAGAGTGAGTGTGCACTTCACAGCACCAAGCACTTTGTGCTCAGCCAAAGATGGGGAGAAAGTGGTGCAGAAAGCCAAACCAAATTGGTCATGAACATGAATTTCTTGCACAGTAGAGACATGTATTTCCTTCCACATCCACCACTTCTGAGGAGGCACGGGTTGTTTGCAGCAGTTGCTGCTTTCTGCTACCCAGTAACCAAACACATTTGTCAAGTAAGGTCACTTTAAAGTTAAGAGTTCCTCAGAATAGCAAACTGCCCAACTGCAGGTCAGTGCATGATCCTCTCTTGTCCTGTATCTCACAGTGGGCCAGAGACATGGTCTGCCTTGCAACAAGCAATAGCAATATCTCAGAGTTTGGAAATGCAGATATTCCTTATCATTTCAAAATTATAGGGAGAATGAAAGACAGCAGACCTGGGAGCATTTTCAAGAACACCTGGTAACAGAAAGAGAGAACTTAAAAGGCACTGACTTAGAGAACAGCTCATCAGTGACAGTAGTTGTGTAACTGTCAGCAGAGCCACATCACTTCTAAAATAGTCAAAATTTCCCACTCAAGAAAATCCAAGGACAAATAAAATTAAGTAAAATTCAGCTACAGTAGCTAGAGTTTACACCCCATAAAAGGACAAGAAGTAGTTCTGTTCTCTCTAAACATGCTCTATGAATTGGACCCCCTCCTTGGATTCTGTTACCTCTCCTACAGCCCATATATTCCCACTCACATCCTGGCCACAGCAGCCATAACTCCATCCATAAGTGTAACACACCAAAGCACTTTGGCAGGTTCCAATTCTGCAATTTCCTCATAAAAAAATACCAAATGTAGAAAAAAATCATGTCAACATAGATCAGCTACTGAGACATTTCCATGAGTATTAGAGAAATACAACTTGCAGCTACCATTTTTCACTGTATCTCACTTTCTTAAGCATCCCAACAGAAAACCACATGCAGAATTGCTTAAAGTGTAATTCAAGAAAGCCACACCAACCCTAATCATTGTAATGTAGGAACTTTCAACCAATAAATGTTGTTTAAAGTACAAGGCTGTATCGTGGTGGCTCTGAACTGAGGTGGGAGTGTGTGGCTTGAGGGTGACAGAAAGGGAGTAGTTGGGGTTGAGTAGAAAAATTGATCAATGACTGTAAATGGGTTGTGGAATGATTTAACTGCTAGTTTGATTTAATTTGTGGGCTGTGAAATTAAGTGCCTTGTCTCAAAGTTCATGAAGATTTGGTGCATGAGTCTGTAGTATGTGTGGGGGTGTGAAGTAAAATCAAATATACATTGCCTTGCAACACCTTTCTTGTAGAGGAAATTAATTAGAGTATTGTGCACCAAAGCAAATATTGTGTCATTTAACTGAGAAGTTAAGCGATGACACTGGTAGGAAGTCCGTGAGAATGACAGTCAAAACCTAGAAGTACATGACTCATGCCCGGTGTTTTACACAGAGCTTATTGAGCAGCACTTACAAAACGGACACAACATCATCTAAATGCCCCCTCTTGTGTTTGTTCTGAAAATGGCACATTTGTGTTAAGGAGTGGGAGAGGAGATCTGCTTTTTAGTTGACAAGTCCTTTACAGCAATACTTAATGACACTTTAAAGACTATATTGCATATCCCAACTTTGAATGTAAAGAAAAAGTCGAATAACATGTAAAGATTTTTGCAAAAAATCAACTTTCAATGTGCAAAAATGCTTTGTGTTAGAAAATCACCTCGGTTGAGGGAATCCTGAAGTTCCTTACATAGAAATCTCAGCTGTGCTTTGGAGATACAAGACACTTGCATTTTCAAGTGTGTTGTCTGTTTTACAATAAAATTATTGTAGAAGTGTAAAGGAGACAAATGTGAAAGGATATTTTGTTGGACGGCAAGCATACATTACAGGATTTGAAGGGTGGTGTTCATTGAAAATCATATGTGTTAGTGAAGTTTCACTAAAGAAAAGTAGTATATATAACAGGTTCTGTTGCTGTTTAAACCTCAGCCCAGAAATTTCACATGAATAATGTCAACTTCACATTTTGCCTGGAAATCTGACCACTCAGAAAGTGAAGTATATTTTGTTAAAGGTTTACTGCCTGTGGCTTGAAAGCATTAATATGAAGGACCAGAATTTTAAAGTAAAAGTAAGAGCTGCTTTGGCACATGTTTTTATAGCTTGCATACTTGAGGTTTATTTAAAATCTGATCCACAAACTACTCTGATGCAAACTTGCTCGTTTAGATGCTGGTGGCATTATTGGTCGTGCACTAGTCTGATTTGACAAAGTAGGTGGGTGCAACTGTTTTTTGCAATAAAATATAACTGTTGCAACATTTTCTGTCACGGAAGTTACAAAATCCTTTACTTCATGGAAGTACATGATAGAAATAGGAGGTTGATTGGAATGAATAGGAGACAACCACATCTTGGAAGACTCATAACTAGACAGACAAATCTAAAGCTAAAACAAGAAACTGCTCCATGTTATCAGTTGCAAGATGTCATTTCATTTTTCAGCCTCTAACTATCTGAAGGATATCTGCTTGTGATGAAATTCTGAGAAAAGGTATACAAGGGCAGGTATGTTTCAGACAATTCCATCAGACCTTGGCAATTTTTTTATTAATCCTCCATTCATTTCAATGACTATTTTGACTAAGGACTAATAAGACATATCTCAGTCTTTTGTCAAGATTATCATACCAGTCTTAGTTCTTAGAAATCCTGACTCACATGAATTCCTCTGCAAGTGTGGTCTGCCCCATTGTATTAAAACAAAAATAAAAAGGAAAACCCTAGTCCTATTAGTGGTGTTTTGGAGGACTCGAACCTGAGTTTCCCTGTTGAGGCATATGGTCACTTATGTGATTCTTCTTATCCAAAAAGTTGGTAACAGTTATAATGCAATTTGAAAGCTCAGGCATGCTTTTGCTATTTATGCTGCTATAGAATGTCTCATGTTTTGTTTGTCACAAAATGACCCTGTGTGTCTGTACATGCAATCCCCTTTCTGCATCATTCCTAAGCACTCATGGAAGACTTCAGCTCTTTTATTACTATCTTCTATTTTATACTAGCCATTTTATTGCTATCTCCCTCATAACTTTCTGTAAGAAAGTTCTTTTAGAAATTCCAGCAAGAGTGAAGGCAATCATTTCTCTGTGAATTCATTCCAAAGCTGAAGATGGGAGAAATCACATGAAATTTCCTAGAATCTGTGTGCTATTATCTCTCAGCTCTGTAGTCCCAAAAATGTCTTTGGCAGATTTTCTTCTACCTCTTGTAGCCAAATGCATATTTTTCCCCTTAATGGTGATTCATATTACGAGCAATTAGGTCTTACTCAATATTATCTTTCCATGTTCTTCATTGGCCTGAGGATTGTAACTCCTAACGATGGCTGTCCAAAATAAGCCTCGCTGGTCTGTCTTCCATCATCCTAACCACATACTCTGCCCACTCAGGTCACTGGGATTTCACTCCATTTGCTGCATTTGGCTCTTCACAGACCTCCCACAGTCCCTCGTTCAATAGTTCTCTCAACACATCTCTCTCTTTAACTGGTCCAAACATTTATCACAGCACTTTATTCTCAAAGATCTATAACTGCGGTTTTTTTCTTTTTAGTAGGCTGCCTTGTTTCCCGTCCACATCTCCCAGCAGTTTCATGCATTGGCAGCCTGGTCTTCCTCCACAATTGCCTCGAGCGAAACATTATCTCAGGGAAAAGCAGCAACTGTTCAATGCTATACCGACTGAACACTTTCCATTACCAAAATGTTGCTGAGTATTTCTGGAATTCATAGGTGAAAAGCTTGATTTGGTAACTATCTTCAGAAATTATGAGTTCACTAGTTTTGAGTAAACTGCTATATTTATCAGATTTTACTTATGTCTCATTAATATCTATCATAATGGTTTTATGAGTGTTTTATTTTTCTCTGTCACCTAAACAACAAAGTTTCAAAGCTAAAATGTAATTTCTGACCTTCCAAGTATCTAGTATGCATTATCATGTGTGCTTATCTTCCCACAGCTATTGTTGTTTTTTCTGTTGCTGACCACCAAGTTACACAATTCCAATATTGCGTATTTATTGCAGATTAACATGGAGGTTTCCCATACAAAAAATAGTTTTATTACATTTTACTCATATTTACATTTTTTTAAAATCAAATCCTCTAGTATTTGATGCCGTGGCAGAGAGGGAACATAATATGCTATAAAATTAGCCTTAAATCATGTAAATATCCCCTAATTCCTCTAGCTCCGGGCAAAAGATGGTATCTCTGAGAGAAGAGATTTTTGAAGCTTAAGGACTCCTATTTTGCATCCAAGCAATAAAAGCCACTGAAGTATTGCTGTTACCTTTGTATCACTCTTTGTAAAGAACAAAGGCCTTTTTAAGCAGTGAAAAGCATATTGGTGCAATTAAAGTCTGCTAATAACAACTGAAATTATTTTCATAAGTCAGTGCAAACTGGAGTTTTAATCTTCAGTGAAAAGTTTAAATCAGGAATTTCTATAACACTGTAATTACTGTAAAAACTGCCAACTGGTAAGGAGTTAGAAAGAGATTTTATCTTGTGTTCATCTGTCCTTGTTTTTTTCCATTTCATATTGCCTTGTAAGCTCACTCTTTATCCATAGCTTTAACTTCGTTCTCGTACTGCTTTTAGTCTTTGGCAGAACTCAGTATGATCACCACTCCTGTCAAGTTTTAAAACTAGTTGGGCTGTAAGAAAATGCTGTTTGGAAGTGCACTGCATTTTAAATGAAAGTGCGAAATAAAAACATTAACCAAGAAAGAAACAAAATGAGATACAGAGTATAATGCAACAAGAGCACAGGAAGGCTGGACATCTCTTCAGTAGGGTTTGTGGAAGCTGACCGGGGAGGAAGTATACTCTCTGCTATGCATTTTGACAATGGAACAAACAGTCCCTGACATTTTGGAAGGAGCCAGCAGCATGCAATAGTGCCAACAGACTCAGTTAAAATAATTTATAAATACTGGTATTAATGAACTGCTTTTCTGTGCAGGTGTTTGAAGGACTGCAAAGCCCTCACGTAGCAGCTTGCTGGGTAGGTATCAGGCAGACTATTTTTTTCCTTTACATAGGCAGCCAGAGGCTTGCCCTCAGAATGCTTTGCCTTGCAGAAAGCATTCCCTGTGCCATTCGGGCTGAGTTCAATGTCGCTAACCTGCACTTCACTCCAACAGGCATGTTGAATTCATACGAGCCCTTAAGCCAAAGGAAACAAGAGAGGACAGAGGAATCCTGGAAGCAGCTTCCTTGTGTGAAAGGTTGATGGGAATCCTCCCTTTAACCTGCATTCTTTCTGTTCTTCTTTGTAGAATGTACAACCTCTAGACAGGTGAGTGTCTCTGCTCACAGGCCTACTCTAGAGTCCCTGGAGCCAGCAGAGACAATTTGGTGATCCTCAATTCCCCGCATTCCCTGTGTGTCCATGTACAAGGTCAGGGCACATCGATGCTGTTTTCACTAAAGAGAAGTTACCTGTCCCCCTGTCACGGAGGCTCAGTTACTGTGAACCCAAAGCAGAGAGTGGATTATCCAGGAAATCTACGCTGTACTTGCAAAACAATTTTGGAGCACAGGGTCAGTCTTTTTAAATCTCCTGTTGAATACATTTTCTTAATTTGGGCATAATTTGTTTAAAACTGGTTGGACCTACAAGAAATTTAGCATTGGTGTCAGTGTTTTCTTTGAGTCTGGTTACACATAATGGTAATCCAAACATATTAAGATTAGGGCCATCTGGCACCTAACTTTAACTCTGCTCTTCCCTAATCCACAAGTAGTGAAAACATAGGATTGGAGAATCTCATGCTTTTAAAAATTGAATATAATCTAATGCAGGACCACAAATATAAAATGCTTTAATTATATTCAGTTAATTACCACAGAGTTAAAGATGTGTGAAAGCCTTTATCCTTGTCGAGTACCTTAGTGAGTGTATGTCATTTAAGTTTAATCATGTTTTCCAGCTTTGAATTTGATGTAATTGAAACAAATCTGAAAAATATTTTTCCTGGAATTAATTGTTTTCTTGTGTCCAACACCATCTTAATTGAGTTTTTTATGAGGGCATACCAAGTAATTGATTTCTAAAATTAGTAGCTATCAGCCTACATCACTGGAAAAACCCGTTTTTCAAGAGATTTATACAGCATGTTAAAAAAGACTTTGCTTCAATTGAATTTAATACACTAACATTAGGACATACAAAGAAATTCATGAACTTTATATCTCAGTAGGCATACCTTCACGTATAATATGAATATTTGCTTTTAAATAAAAATCTCTTAACAACTTTTCGCATTATTTAATTTTTGTACATGTTTCCCAGTATTACAGTGTTATTGGAGTTTGATAACAGGATGTATTTCACTAGACACAGTTCTTAAAGCAGAGCACAAAAGTGTTCTAGCAGAACAAAAAAAGTAAGTTCTAGGAGGCAACATTGCAGTTTATATATGTCTTTATCTCGGAATTGTGGAGATCAATGCCAGATTCAGACTCAGACAGGCTTGCTGACCTGCTGTTAATCACCACATGGAATTAGCTTGTCTCTGGTCTAAATAGGTTAGTTTTCCATATGTTACTACAAACTGGTCTATCAATAAATGCCTTTGATCAATATCTAGGGAGAAGCACCACTCTTTGACTTGATATCTATTTTTTCAAGCCACTCAGTAGTAAAGGTTGATAAGAACAGAGATAAAACATTACCAACAGCCTGAGGTTTGGAAACACTAAGAGTGTGTGTTTTGCATGTTAGAGTCATGAGTGCTATTCTTGCTTGTTATCTGTGTTAAATGAATAACAACCAAGCACTACACTTTGAAAAGGCAGAAATAAAAAGCGAACTTTTAGGAAAAATCAGTGAAAGATTTGTGCATAAAACTGTCATAGATAAACTTTTCTTTTTGTACCAAAACCTGGCAATCTAGACATTGTAGCAATAACTGCATTTGTGGAGTCACAGTCTACTGCAGGAAAACATAAAAACATAAGGCTTAACTCACCCAGCGCTCCCAGGTCGTGCCGCAGCCAAGAGGGGTGATTGCAGTCCTGCAGTCAGATGTGCGAGGCGAGCTGTGGCAGTAGTTGATACAACAGAACACTGCCTCCCATAGAAGAAAAAGAGGATGACAATGACAGCCATCAGCAAGAGCATTTATATAGATTTCCCTTTTGTCATTATCTTTTTCAATGCAGTTGGCAACTCAGTATGGTCCAGTCCGTGCCACTAAGCGATAATGGTACCTTACTCTTTGTGCTCCCATTACTGGAAAGGGGAAATTCAACCTCAATCCGCTGAAATTTTAGACAAATGGCACCATCTACATCCTGATATGAAGTTGATTGTGATGTCTGCTTTAATGCTTTACGGATGAGGACTAAACAAAAAAGAAAGCAAAGCGGTATCTCAACATTATAGGGGGGATGGGAAAAATCAGTGAAGCTCTAAATAAGGAAATCCAGTACACTGCACTATATAGGAAACATCTAATTTTGACAGAAGCATTTTACAAGCAATTGCCTGATGTGAAGAGAAATTACTGTATGAGCAACAATTTGCTCTGTTCATGACACTCTTTTCTGTTCCCTTCAGCACTTTTTGACTTAACTAAAAAATAATTGAAACCCTTCTTTTTTGATTATGTAAAATCTTTTTTGATTATTTGATTAGTATGCTCTAAGCTAGGATATGATCTACACTTAAACTAAGGTTTCTGCAAGTCTTCCATGTTGTATTTATTGATTCCTCTGACAGGACACTGGGCATCAGTTTTTGGTATATTTTGTATTCAATGCTCGCAGAGGCACACAATATGGTTGAACAAGTGATTATACCCAAAACCTGAGCCTATTCAATACTCCATGCTACAGTAAAGCCCTGTCTGAGACCAAGATTGTCCCTGCCTTCTGGCAGTTTCTAGTCCGTTCAGGACAACTATTCAGGCATTCATAAAAGAGTATTAAAATAAATACTTTGTTTATCAATATATGTTTTCCATGAAGCTCACAATCATTTCTAGTCACTGGGAAAGCTCCCAGAGTAATAGTAAAGCTTAAAATATATCCCTAGAAGGCAAGAATATGAATATTAAAATTAAGCAAAGAAGCAGACAGCAATACGATAATTTTTCTGAAGTGGTAACTGAGCTTGTTTTACTTACTAGCTACATAGTTATTAGCTATTTCACACATATAACTATCATTTAGTTACTATGCAGTAAAGACTGGAGTAGTCATTGAATGATCGTGTTCGTTTTATTTAGTTGAAGCTCATGTACTCAGAAGCTTTTCTCCTCACTTCAAAAGGGCTATGAGTTTACCCCCAGCTTAGCAACCTCACTTAGCTCCCTGGAGGAAGTGAGAAACTGCAGATGGGATTTATCTTACCTAAATACAGCTGCCTTAAGGTTAGGAGTCTAGTCTGCAGCACTTACCCAGACTTCCTGTATAGCCAGTGAAAAACTACAGTCATTTTATGCAATAAATTCCATCTACCTTGGATGCTTTATTACTGTTGCAGCTACACAGCTGTGAATCTATAGCTGTGCTCTCCTGAAACATGGGGTAGGTGCTGTTTCTTCCAACTTGTCTCAGCCTGCAGAACACTTCACTCTGGGATGTTCCTGCACCACTGTGTCAGTGAGGTTAGCTCTGCACAGCCTTTCCTACCTAGCTTTTATTTTCAACAAATGCTCTGACTTCAAAGAAACTCCACTGATGTTTTTTGTTACCAGATACAGTCTATGAGATGATTAAGCTAGAGACACACACACAATTGCTGAAGGGGATGAGGAAGGGCTGCAGTCAAAATGCTGATCTCATGAGGCTGTAGCTATTGCAATGGCAGTGGAGCAAAGCCATGGCCCAGGCATTTGGGAGCTGAGATTTTGTGAAGGATCAGAGGCATAAGACCTAACTGCTGAGAGGCCATACACAAGAGTTTCCTAATCCATCTCTCTGCTGTAGCTAGGACTGTATGGATAATTATATTCTATTTCAAATAACAAATGGGTAAGTTTAAAGCTTCCTCCTTAGCAGAGATTTCAACTCGCCTCTTGGTTTGATTTTGCCTCAAATAGCCTTGTAGACACTACAGAGCATGCTAAATTTCTCATCTGAGCAGCTACTGTCTGAAAATCAACATCTCTTAAACCATTTCTCATATGAAGCTTGCTTTTTCAAAGCCCAGTCAAACCTGACAGATTAAATTACTTTTGGAACTTAAGGTAATATCAGGTTAAGCAAGTACTTTTAGAAGCTGTTGCTTTCTGCTTTCAGTAGTGAATGACCACTTCTCAGCTCAAACTGGGCAACGGATACAAATGTATGAGGACTTATTTGGTAAACACCAAATGGGAAAACCAATGTGACAGGTTAGCATAATCTAGTTTGGAGATTAGAATATAGTTGATTTTTACTGAAGTTCTTCTGCAGAAGAATTCTTCCACAGAAAACTTTTCTTCGCCAAAGCATGCTATTTTCATCTCCTATTCCTTATAGATCAGTAAATGGTTTTGTAGTCTCCGTACCTTCTGTAATGAAGATTGACAGCTTTTGCAAACATACTTTGAGAAGAAGAAAAGACTTGAAAGACTGCAGTCTTAAGGGACCGTATAATCAGCTGTTTTATTCAATCTTATCTTCATGGTGAACTCCATAAACTGCCTACTTAAGCAGCATCTAGCCTGTTTCCTTGATTGGAGTTTCCAGTTGCTGCTGTAAAGAAAATATCAGGAATTCTCAGTGTTAACAGCTCTTATATATAAGAGCAATTACTGCAATATAAACCTAAGGATGGGTGGTAGAATCATCAGGGGTTTATTAGAATGTGTTCTACTATTTCAAAATTATCTAGAAGAAATAATTTAAGTAAAATGTTTGTGTAAATTGGCAGGAAGCAACTCCATAAGGCTGAAATTAAATTACATGCACTTATTCTCTCTGAGTTGAGAGTTTGATTAGTCTAGTACAGTTTGAAGTTACATCTATTGTCATGAAATTGCACTTGCAACCCTCAAATGGGGTTGTTCTACTCTTGCAGTGGTTCTTTCATATGCTCCCTTCCATGTCACTTGCTTGGACCTAACAACCAAGTGACCTAAGTGTGAGTTAGTAGAGTATTAGTAATCTGCTGTTCCAGTGGAAAAGTAATCCACCAAAAGAAAAAAATTTAGTTTTCTCTTGTGACAGTTCACTGAACCAACTCTGCCAGAGCTGTCACAAAGAAGGCGAAAAAAGCAAATGTTCAGGGAAGGGAATGTGACCTGACATTCCACAGGATGTCTGCAGAGCTTGGAATACAACAAACCTCAGACCCCAGTCTTACAAATGCTTTAATTTCATCTGAAAGGAGATGCTGCTAAAAAGCCCTATAGAAATGTCCATGCTGCTGGTAATATGTTCTCACATCACCCCTGAAGCTGACATTGCATCTAAGTGTACCTGGGCCAGGCACCTCATGTACAACAAAAGTGCTTTGCAGCATCAGCAAATCCAGTCACCGGATTTAAAAAAAAAAAAAAAAAAGCTTCATTTTTTAAAATTCTTATTGATGAATTCAAATTCAGGTTTGTCAGTTCCCTGGTCTAGATCATTGGGTAGTTATCTAATTGCTAGAGCTGGCACAGGATGAAATGTCGAGTTATGAGCAGAAGAAGGTCCCTTTGGTAGTTCATTCCTAAATGGTCTGAAAGCAAACATGAGATGTGAGACTACACCCTGGCCACAGCAAATATCAGGTGTAGATCTAAAACACAAAGGATGAAATACCATCTGTATACGAAATACTATCTGTTGTAATTTTGTTATATCTTTTTGTGCATGTTGACTGTTTTATGCTCTTAAGGTTCACGTTCTCTGCAGAAATACCTGCAACAGCTGGTGTGGATGCCCCATCCCTGGAAGTGTTCAAGGCCAGGTTGGAAGGGGCTCTGGGCAACCTGGTCCAGTGGGAAGTCTCCCTGACCATGAGAGGGAGATGGAACTATTTGCTCTTACAGTCTCTCAGGAGTTTACCTGCAGATTCTCTACTGCACAAGCCACAAGAAGGTACTTAATGCAATGAGCTACTTTTAGCTCTAAGTATCTGAGCTTCTTCCCATTTTTTATGTATGAAACAATAATGTTGTGGGGCCTTTCATCTTCATGAGCTTTCATGGTTTTCATTGTGAAACAACTATTGGGAAAACATGGAGCTTGAAAGCAGTTAATGAGGTTGCCGTGCTGCCATTAATTTAACAGAGAAGCACAGAAGATGACTGTCCATTGTAACCACAGAAAAGATGTGAGACACCACCCAGCCTCTTTCATCTTCTGAGAACACACCCTAAAATAGCTCAAAAATACGAAAAGTGGAAAAAAGTTAGGAGCAACTTGGGTATTCGTACCTCTTCCTCTGCAGTGCTATGTAACACCCAGAGGCTTAACATTATAACTCTTAATTTTTAAATGGTTAAATTACTATTCTCAGTTGACTCTGCTGAATCCTCAGAGTACAGAGGATTGACAAATATTTGAGAATCCATTCTTTTCACAATGAAAACTACAGAATTATATCTGTGTTTGTGAGCCAAACACAAGCCCGGGCTGCAGATATATATATGATCAGCCATGATGTTAAATTTTTTGCATAATCCCTGGGACAATTTTAGTCTGTGCCAAAAACCCCCCTAATCTCCCAAAACTGCACCTGGGGCAATGGCCATTATCAACACAGAGCCTGGATTTAGCTTCCTGATAGCAAGAGAATTCAACCATAAAGATATGAGCTGTGTCACAGAACTTAACCAAGGGGCCTGTTTTCTTTATTGGTATAGATACACTCTAAGTGTGTCAAAGAAGAGGAACTGATGCAGCTTAAGAAACCAAGAACATTGATACTAACACATTCTTACACATGGCAGCTACAATTACACCCAATTCCATAAAAATTAAGTTGTATAAAAATGAACGTTAATGTATTGTACACTGCATGTACGTTTAATGTCATGTTTACATTTTTCAATATTTTCATTTTTAAAATCTTACCAAAATATCATTGTTTTTGATAAAAATATATTCTGGATGTTGCTTTAAGAGCTAAAAAATCTATCTTCTGGCTTGCATCATAAGCAGGATCTTGCTGAGTATGTTCATCACACTCATCAAAAATCGAAACATGGGATTTTTTAAAATGCTTGTGATCAGAAGAGGTGAACTTTAAAACAGGTTCTTTATTTGTGTCCACATTTTTTAAATTGCATTCAATTCCAGGTTAAAAAGAAAAACACAACAGAACTGAGTCAAAGGAAGCAGGTTTTTGCTCTTGAGCATCGGCAGCATCCTACCTCAATAGAAAAAGGAAGTCTCTGTAGACGCTCAGAAAGAGAACAAACCAGAGGATTCGGCAGTCACATCACTTGTCATTTGGTATGATGGAAAAGTTGCAGGTTTTTCCAATCTCAAAATAGGGAGAAAACAAATCAAAAGTTATAAATAAGCAAAGATTTAATAGCACTACAGAGAAATCAAAGCAACTACCAGACACCGTGTGTTTTACATGAATTCAAGCATGTTAAAACTAATGTAATGTGCTTTTGTAAATAAAGAGTAACATCCAAGCATGCATGTTTATCTCTTTTGAAAAGATAAGTGTTCCATCTGCCAGTAGACTCTGCCTACAAGGTTATCTTATCGTATACTTTCCATATCTAATGATTAACAGTGATCTTTCCCATGTGGAACTGATCTAGCATTCTGGTCATTTCACTCTTATTTTCATTTACCACTTTAACCTATCATTCATAAAAAGCAAAATTAGGTTGCCAATGTCTGGGTCTTAACCATCATTTTTGATATGTCTACTTTCCTGTTCTAATGGTTCTTATAAATCTCTGGAATTTAATACCAGTAATAGCCTGTGTGTTTCCCTCTTCTTACCCTTCAACTCTTATGATGGCAAGAATTATGCTGAATTTTTCATTGAAGAAGGTGAGAGAAATCTGGCATTAAGTTTATGCGCCTATAGTGCTGCTCAAGCTGGAAGCATCAATGCATAATATGCATATGTGATAACTTTTCTGAGAAGAAATATGATCAGACTAATCATTATGCAAGTTGTGGTTTCATTTAACCTTTTTACTCCGTGAACAGGTTTGATGTTTTCTTAGAGCAAATTTAATAATTTCAAACATCCCTAGACTTCCTGGCCACCACTGTCCTTTGCTGGCGTGTAGATCTCTGGAACTTGAATAGCTGGAGGTAACTTACACAGTCTGTTTGTGCTACCTTTGCTACTTACACTTTAATCCAGTATAAAGCAAATAAACTTTCATCTTCTAAGCACTTAAGCTAATTACATTTAGCCAGAATCTCAAGTACTGGAATCAGTTCTATATACAGCCATTACAAAGACAAACATCATAAAATCCAGATGCAAAAAACATGGCAACTTAGTCTAACAAATTTTCTTTGGCATGAAATATATACAAAACTGTATCAACCACTGTGGCACTTCAGATATCAAACTGTTAATCAGTGTTTTCAAATAAAAACTTATTTTCCTATGATGGTAATACACATGTACGTTACTAAAAAGTACTTTGACTCAAATACCAGCGGATGTTAGTCTAACTAGTAGAATCTTTGAAAGTATTTTTCCAGAATAGTAATCATGAGTTATAGAATCAATTTCATTTTAATTTGATACTGTCTATTATTCTTTCCATTTAAGGATTTTCTATATTTTCATTTCTGTGCCACAAGTATTGGGGCATTACTGGTTTTTCCAAACGTACTACTAGAGTTCATAATTTTAAAGTCCTTTTCAAATCTATCCAAGTTTCAATGCAGGTTAACCCTCCAAGATTTGCAGCACTTGATTGTTCTCTTACATTGCTTGTGTAAAACTGTTCCATCTTCAGTGTTCTGATTCCCAAAGTCACACCCTAGTTCATATTTTTGTTCAGCACCTTAGGTTCATAGCGCTGTTTATATAAAAGTAAGCCCTAATTATTCTATGGAATTTATAGGATCTGTAGTGCACCATTTGAGATAGCTTGGGAGTTTTATATCTTATTAATTCATAGAAACTTGTTTACCATTGGGTTCATTTAGTAGAAGGTACACTGAGAATGAGTGTGAAGTCCAGCTCCTTTTTTGTTATAAAAGTAACCTGAAAAATGATCATCTGGCAACAACCTGAAGGCAGCTTATGAGCTAGTCTGCATTTGAGTCACTATGAGTCCTCAGTGCCTGTGAAGTAAATGTGACAACTAGAGGTCATTAGGGATTTCCTGTCATGTCATTTTCTATCAATGTCAATCAAAATCAAAACTCAGTGGGATATTTGCACCAGTTCTAATGAAGGTGCAATTCTTGTCCACAATAAGGAGGGTAACCCACATTAGATTAGTCCGTGTCAGGAATATGAGAAGAAAGATCAGAATCTATATCTAGTAATTTTTTTAAATTTTAAGCAGCTCCTATAAAAAAAACACTGAGAAGATCCACCTCAAAAGAAGCCGATGGAGCCATTCATGGGGGATTTAGAAGCCTGAGACAGGCACAGTTACAGTAGGACATGATGAAAACGTCATTACTCCTTTTTGGCTGCAAACTACTGCCCCAGAGCTCTGCTGGAGGAAAGAATTATGTTCATGCTGCCTCAGAAATAGTTAAATTAAATTAAACTAAACTGTGAGTGTAGGTGTTTTGATATTGCTTGATATGGGCTAGAGAGTGCTTTTGTTATTCTTCCTCAATCTTGCTGCTGGCAAAGAGAGACAAGATAACACAGTAGGTGTTGCCTGAGCTGGAGGACACCGTCTCCACTGTTTTAGATTCCAGTCCTTTGCCTCTGAAGCAGGGCATGATGTAGGTTTCCTCATAGCACAAGTTTAGATCCTAACTACTGGTTGTCTTATTTTTTTCTGCTGTGAGATAGGAAACGTCTTTCCTTATCACTCTTACTGGGAACCAGTACATCCCGGAAACTGAGTGGAAACCTTGAAGCACAGCAAGGTGAGATATTCCAGGATTCAATCCTGCCCATGGCTGGTGCATTGCAAAATCCTTGTTAAAATTTGACTAAAAGCTGCCTAAGTAAAACTTATAAGCGGATTCCATGATTTCAGCACCAAACTAAATGACAAGCCTAACCTGATCAATCCCCTAAGCTCAATAAATTTCGGAAGCTCATGAAACTAACTTTCACCGTAACACATTTATTTACACCTTTAAAAAACGACTGATCAGGCTTTGTCATTGTTGCTGTTGTTATATTACTGCTGGCATTCCCTGAAACATGATTATTTCAAGGACAAAATAAAGCCTAACTCCTTAAAAATAGAGCAATAATACTCTCATTTTGAAAGGAGCCAATGCTACAGAGGTTACACTCCAACTTCGTCACAGGAGATTGCCAAATCTTTTTAGTGCTTAAGGCCACTCCTTCCTTCACCTAAATAAGCAATAAACCAGCAATACAATGTTTATAACACAGTTCTAACAACTCGTGTTATTCCTTTTCCCCAGGAATGCTGCAGGCCATGAGCTTCCTCACAACCTTCCTGTGAGATTTTCAGACATTTTGCATAGGAAAAAGCTAAATATGCTTCATTTACACTCTGCCTTGTTAGCATATCTCACGTATTAGTATACATCGTATCTAAATATTCTAAGTTTTGACTCTCCTTATGCTCTAATTCATACACTGTGCCTCCACAGAGGTTATACTTACAGGAAAGGTGTGCATATTATCTACATCAGAGCAAGCCTGATTTAAGAGCTTCTCCAGATATACCACCTGTATGTATTTGAGGAAATCTCAGTTTAGGGGGATTTGAGCAAGGATAATGCTTTACTTATATCAGAAATCTACTAAATATATTTAAATTAATCACAATCTTTACAAATCTATGTAGATGCATTGGTGCAAACCTTTACTAAAATAAGCCTACTTATCATAAACAATTTAGGAGAGCAGGTCTGACATTTCTCAGGTCAATACAGATTTTTGCACAGTGAGGGTCAGAATTAGATGAAGCATGTAGGCCAGTCTCAGAGCAAACTTTTAGTAACTGATGACACCATAGATTTTCAAAATGCATGGGTAGCTCTGGATTACTTAGTTTCCCCCAGAAGCCAACAGCAGCTGGATTACTGGTTTTCATCCTGTTCCCTTCCTGTGCAATTTATTTCTCAGAGCCATTGCATTTCTAACTTACAAATATATTTTAAAGCAAAACAAAAGTCATTCTTCTTCACATACTGCTCATAAACTTTCACCTTGATATCCCCCAAAGAGAAAGGTGGTCTGCAGGGAAAGATAAGGCCTGTGACCAGTGTGCAATCACTGTAGAATTAAGAGTCTGTTTTAAACTAAGTATTTGATCATATCTGAAGTATGATAATATATTCAGTGCTTTTATATAAAATGCTATTGGAGCTGCAATTTTATGTTAGCATACATTTGCCATAATGCTCCCATAGCGTTAAAATTCAGAGGTCTTATTCTCCTGGAAGTTGGGTCCCTGATGTAGCAAGGTCACATCTCCTTTCTGGCTCGCTGTGCAAGAGGGACTGTCTGCCATGGGGCATTCAAGGACATTTATAATGGATGTTCAGCCAGTGAAGGAGTACCAGGCTTGAGTCACTCAAGCTACAATTCCCATGAGGCAGCGTGGCAGCAGAAGGATTCCTAGGGCAGCAGGCCAAGGCTAGGCATTTGGGCTTGTATTTGTAAAAATGCCTATGCTTTAATTTTCTTGGCATTACTGACATTGAATTCCAAAGGAAGACCTACTTCTTCAGATGTCTACCCTAATAAATGAGTTACTTGAAAATACATTTTCCAACACAAAGCTAAAGAGTGAAATCCTGAATGCACTATTGAGCCAGCCATGTGCTTTTCTGCTTTAACCAGAATGACAGGAAAAGTAACTGTCAGCATTTTCTTAGACACTCACACATTCAGCTTTTCCAAATGACATGGATATCCCATTGCAATATTTGAACTCTGTTAAGAACAGCAGTTTCTTCTAAGGATGGGGGTGAACTTTCCTAACTACTTTTCCTTTTCTTTGTTTTTCCCCCAAAATACATAGTTTTAGTGAGGGTCCAGTGGGCCGTTAAGGACTGTCTTTATTTTGGCTTTCCTTTTGACTGAGCCCTTTATAAGAGATGTTGTGTGGTTTCCCTTTAGAAGAAGAGGAGTTTTGTGAGTTGTTAAGGGCAAAAAATTGAATTTGTTAGTGGTGCATTCCACACTTTTATGACTAAGCCCATAGCACATGTCTATGTAACTGGTACATAACATGATACCAAATCAGCCCGCATAACTAAATTGCAACATACCATTGATTTTAGTCACTAATAAAACACATACATATGTTTCAAGTGGTTTTAATTATCTGTTTATTATTAAAGCATGTTTTCTTTTCGTTTCTATAAAGTTTTGATGTAAGAAAGAATTTTTCTTCCAAATTTAAGCTCAACTGTATTATTTGATACATTTTTGGACCAGGCAAACAGTGTCAAATGGCCATTTACCAAACTATTGTTTTTTAACTTTGACCTCCTAAAGGTAGCACAGAAATCATGCCTGAGAGCTGGTGCTCAGGGAGAGATAATTAAAGGTCTGATGGATTGCATTGATAGGACTTTGTCATTAGCTCCACAAAAATGAACCACTTCTTGAACAGAGGCCAGAACAAGCTGTAAACCTGACTAGCAAACTCAGAGTTCTCTGCCTCACAGTCTGTTCCCTTCTCTCTCAGATCTGATAACTCCTGCCTCTGTTATTCCCTGTGTTCCACTCTTCATTTTGTTTTTATCCCTTCCTTGACTGCAGAACTCTAAATCGCTCCCACTGCTCCTTTCCTCTCTTCCTGATTTTGCACTGCACAGTGTGACTTCGGGGTTTAGAAGCCTTCCTGTGTCATAAATGTGTTTTCTCTTCCAGTTTTGCCATTTCCCTAAGTAACACTGTTCAGAGCAAATCCACTTAATTCCAGTAACTTTTCCCACATCTCTGACTTACTCCTTAAGCTTCCCATCTTCTTGTATCCACTTACGCCTCTACTCAGATGGCGTCTCATTAAAACCTTTGGAGACAACATCAGCAGGGGCTTCTGCTTTGTCTTGCTCTCTCTTCTCCCCAACTTTCCTTTACCCTCGAGGCAGAGATGCTGTAGTGGCTCTCTTCTCAGAGCTCAGCTTTCTTCAGCAGTCTCATCCTTTAATCTCACTCTTCCATTTTATCCTTTACTCTTCTTTTTGTCATGTTCCCCTCTCAGTACAATTCTGCTTCGGTTTATCCTAGTCACCTCCCCACCCTTGTCTCTCCAGCAAGTGCCCTATTCACTCCTTACTTTACAGATTCACCGAATGACGAACTGAGCTTCTCTCCTCTGGTTCCATCCAAGGCCAAATTCTGCCAAAGCAATGATTGCCAAGGTCTTTTTAAACCTTTAGATGATGTATCCTTGTCCTGTTCAGTATCTCTCCCCCAGTTTCCATTATTGGCTCTCAGATATTAACAGAAACATAATGGTGCTCTCAGCAGTTTATACTCACGAATTCTAAAACAAGGATCTTCATTCCTCTTCCAGCTTTGTTCATTATGCTTGGGAGGAGCTATTTACAAACATTGACAGGACATGGTTTCCCTACAGTCAGAATCCTCCTTCTTTGATATCTGGAGATGATAAAACAAATTCTAGATTACTGGCCTGCAGAGACCTTTATCACTACTTTTGATAAATTAACTTGATATTGCCTAGTTTCCTCGTACTCTTTTGTCTGCATCTGTTTCTTTGTCTTATCTTTAGATGATTCTTGAGGCAGGACTGTGGGGTTTATCCAAACTTCGGAGAACTCTTCCCACAGTGGAGTCTCAGTCCATGACTAAAGCACCACTTGATTTTGTTAATAACAGCCATACCTTAAAGGCTTAACTGAATTTCAGCTGTACCTAAATGCACATAATTGTTAATAAACCAGCTCTTACTTTTATTGGAATTGTTTAAATTTAAGGCCTTTTTCAGTAATTTAGTCTTCTCTGTAATTAGCAATAGTGAGAAACATATGGTTACTCTTTCTGATCTCAGCAACTAACCATATTTTGAGATCTCATAGGTTATTCCCACTGGATGGAGAAATTGATGGGGTAAATATTCTTTGATGTTTATTTTTCTTTTTTTCTGAAAAGGTTTATTTCCAATAAAGAAATTACTTTTTTTCTTGAAAACATCAGGATTCAAGCTGCCAGAAATAATGCATCCCCAAGTCAGTACCCAAGCAATCATACACTCTGAGGGCTTTTCTTAAGGCATATATGAGCATTAGATCTTTTTATGTCAGTTATTACTTCAGTTATTACTGAGCTTTGCTCCCCTTCTTAATTCGAAGTCTCTTGTACATACATATTTCTCCATGCATGTGCAAGCTAAGCAAAACTGCTTCACTATTTTTATTTGGATTTCTGTTTTGAATTTGGAAACTCCTGCTTGCCTACATGGAGGGCTTGAATGACCTCGTACATTATTATAAATAAGCAGCAAGTTCATCTCTATCCAAATAATGCATCAATTAAATGGAGGTTTCTTTCAATAATTGTATGCAGATGCATTTATTATGGATTTTGCTTCATGGTCTGTAAAATCCTAACAGATAATAAAGCTGGTTTTGTATTTTGGCTTTGTAAATATCTGGAACAACTTTTTCACTCAAAAAGATAAAGGATTTTTCACAGATGACTGGAAATGCAACTATTACATTGAGACATTGAGATATCTCCGTTTTAAAGCCATAAGAAAAATGGTTTTTATGCAGTAAGATGGACAAAAGTTGTAGAAGCCCTTTACCAACACTCACTGTGCTCCATTTCAGAACCTATCAGAAACCCAGCCAGAACCTTTACATGTAGCTTTAGGCTTTGCTGTTCGTGTGCATTTGGAAGACTCAGTTGTGGCTGTATGTGTCATGTGATTTTGTGGTGTCATGAATAAAAGGCACATCACAGACTTTATCATAAAGTGTAAATAATGTAGTACAGCCCTTGCTAAACCATATGTAAGAGCTCTGTTCTACTCAATAATTCCATAACTAGTGTTTTACTGTAAATTTTTATTAGCACATTTTAACTAAAAGCTATCTTGTAAAGTCTAATATATTATGATACATTAAAGAATGCATAATGTATTTCTGTCAGGAAAAATCCTTTTCAATTGCCTTAGTTTTTACTTTGCACTTTCAATTCTAAATTTTTTTGTAGAGTCTTCCGTACACACCCTGTGTGCAATTACTGTCTCCCAGTAGCTATGGGGTAAAAAAGCTAATTTGGGATTTGTATCCATACTTTGTGTCATTTCCTTGGATCTTAGTTCATGTTGAGACACCCTTTGCTGTGTTAGTAATCCTACTGGAGCATTATCATTTCGGCTTTTTATTCATCTATGTGTTTTACACCTCTGCTAGCTCTGACAGATAAGGGTCAGTTCTACCAATGCTGAGTTCCACTGGGTAAAGGAACATATGAATATGCCTTCACAGACCCAAGAGACAGGGGTGGGCCCTGCCCTGCTTCTGGGATGGACTCCTCTAAGCCTGCTCTAGTCACAGGGCTGGTTTGTGTCAGTGCAGCGTGGTGTGTGAGCAGTCACATTTGCTGAGAGGCGTAGAGTGTTTGGGAACAGGGCTCCCTAATGCAGTGGTGTGGCTCCTGGATTCTGCCCACCAAGCTCATGACAGTTTGTCCAGGCAGAATCACAGTTAACATTTTGTGGTTTATACATTGTGTCCTTCACTTGACAGCATTCAGATCACTGGGGCATTGTCTGCATCCAGCCTTACACAGGGCAAATACGGGAAGTTGAGTGACACCTGCTACAGCTCTATATATGCACCCTCGAGTAATATGCGCCTATTTCTACAGCCCCTCGAAAAAAGCTCTTTTTCAGTTCTTTTCCATTTATAGAATAACAAAGTAGTTGTCATAAACTGTAATCTTTCAACACTGATCTTGATGAATATGCAACAAAAAGATAAGAGTTTTTAGAAAAGCAATTGCAGTGCTCTAACTATAATAATACCTAGCTCTTGTACTGTCCTTTTCATCGGCTGATTTCAGAGCACTTTAGAAAGGAGATCAGTATCATTATCCCCATTTTACTCATTGGCTTCATTTTCTTACAGTGCATTGTCCTGATTTGCAAAATGTATACAAAACTCTTTATATTCATCTCTCAGATCCAATGTGAAGTGGGAGTTATACTCACTCTGGCATGAGAGGGTGCTTTTTGCCTTTCACATCCTCCAACCCCTACGCACACAGACCCTTCTATTTTTTCCTGACTGAGTGGTTTCGCAGAGAAGAGATCAAAAGGAAATTTATCAGTATCTGTCTCCCTTCAGACCATTGAAGCCAGACTTCTGACAACTGTGTAGCAGCCTTAAAGCTGAAAGAAGCATCAAGAACGGGGAAAGAAAAGAAAGAAAAAGTCCCATGGCTATACTGTCATTGTCAGATTATGGAGGAGGAAATTGCAGTGTGAGAGCACCACAGATGCTTTGAAGGTAGGGAGGCAGGGGATGGGGCCTGTGGCCTCACTTGGTTGTTGGTTTGTCCAACACAAAAAACCCAGGGTCCCCAGTCCCCAAAGACTCTTGTGCTCTGAAGTCGAAACAGCATCCTTGCACGTTATGCAGTTGTGGTTCAAGGTGACCCAAACTGCTTTAAACACATAAAATTCATCAGAAAGTACCAAGTGTGTAATTTAAATAGTCCTCCCTTCATCTAGCTACTAAAATTAGGGCAATCGGTTTCAGAATTTCCTTTGCTAGAAAAACTCTTGTGTATAAATGCTGAAACCTGGAGTAAAAACTTACTAGTCTGAACTTCTCCAGACTCCAAGGGATTCAGGCTAGGGAATGCCTTTAGCTCCTTGCCTAAATGCTCAGCCAAGACTGCTGACGTGATATTAGACAGCACAGGCTGTTCAGCTAAACCAGAGGAAAAGTCAGTGGCTCCTTTTATGTCAGATGTGCTCAGTACCCCTTTAGCAGCATCCTCTATCCACTGTATTCCAAGTGACTTTACTTAAGCACTGGGGAGAGTTCTGCTTCTGCATTGCTTGAAATAATCATGTTAGTTATGTGATTTACTGATGAAAGAGGAGCAGATAAATCCCTGAGCTCTGAACTTGGAAAGCAGAAAGAAATGATGGATGAACCTTCTGCACTGTCAATTCAATTGGGTTCAGATAATGAATCAAATGTTTAGCTGCTTACGCAGACCGTATCCCCCCAAAACTCTCCAAACAGTTATCTCTGACACTGGGACTTCATCCAGCTCCCTTTGAAATCAATTAACAGACTCTCACTGACTTCAGCTGGGAGGGCATCAGGCCCTAGGGCTCAAACAGGTTTGCTCTCGCGTGACTTACAGATTGTTTGGCATTGTGGCTGAGATGGGGACAAGGCTGACAGAACACTAGTCAAAAGATAAATCTCCAGGCAGGGAGAAATGGGACAATTCAAAATCCGAAGGACTTTTAAAATCCTCTAAGAAAACCTCTGGTGGCACACCATTATCAAGTATTTATTTTCTTTAGAAAATAGTTGATTCAGTTTGGCTTTGTGGAAAAAGAAAACCAAAACCAAACCCAGACATTCTTATTTGGAGTATTCTGGTTCACCCACATCAGTAAAATCCATTACATTTCATTGTCAATAGATAATTATTTTGAACTTGATGACGGAGAGATGCATTTTGCTCATGAGTAAGACCTGAAAGAACCTTTTCAAGAAATATTCAGATTTACCTTTGAGTTAAATAATGGCAGCATATCTAGCAAATTCTCCACCCACAGTCAGAGAAGAGTTTAGAGGTTCCATATGGCAACTTGCACCAAAAAAAGGGAAGCTGGTCAAAGAGGTAAATTAATTGGGACACATCGTCTCAAAGTTTTGCACAGTGTCATTACTACCCAGAGATACTCAACAGGATGTGGTTGCATTTCATCTTCTTGGCATTTCAGAAATGTGTCTGAGTCTGCATTGTAGAACCCTTTTCAGATTTAAGAGCTGTCAGTCTCAATATTTTTGTTTGACAGTGTAAATAAGAAAAGGATAAATGTTTATAGGGAGGTTGTCAACATAATATTCATGTATTTACAGGGGAAAAAATCTATACATTACTAACAACTAGCAACAAATATTTTTTTCCAGGAAATAACATTGGGGTCTAATTTTTTTCTTCCTAAAGAATATGTAAAACATTTCTAGTTGATATATAAAAAACTTTAAATCAACCATTCTCTCATTAAAAAATACCAGACTGATCAACAAAATGACACTTTCTGATAAGAATAAACTTTGTGGTAAGAAAATGAGCCAGTTCTATTAATAAATCCTTGTATCTTCATAACTACTTGACAGATATTCCTGGACTCCATAGTTTTCCTTCCAAATTAACCTTATTAATCCAAAAGGGAGAAAAGAACACAGATGTGTTTTGTCTCTGTGCAGCAATTGGGTCACAGTTGCAGATCCTTTTTATTAATCTCCTTTTCTGTAGACACCCAAAAAAGAGTTTGAAAGGCCTCAAAGAATTAAATTTCCAGGTGTCAATGTGGTGGTGCCATTTTAGACCACCTCTGTGAGAACATCGAGCTCGTTTGGCACAGCTGACAGGAGCAGATGTAGGGACAGCCATCTACCCAGTGTGGCCATGCACACTAATATGAAAAGATTCTAGTATAAAAGACTCTAATATAAAAAAACTACATAGAGCTGAGACAAACAAGACCATACACACCCTAAAGTGCATATTTCTGGCCCTAGTCTGCTGCCTTGAGAACTGTTTCATGAGCTTCTGTAGGCTGACTGTGGTCTGAAGATTTTGGGGAAGGTACAATTTAATATATGCCTGTACAAAGAGCCCCAAATGCCAGACAGAACTGAGTCCAAAACATTTTTTAATCCGATTTTCTTATTATTACCTTCCACTTGAGTTAAAGGCAAATGGAAAACAGAGAGATCCATGTTACTTGTTTTTATAGCTGTTTTCTGGCTGGTTCATAGTCTGGTTCTCAGGCAGTCACAGAGGGTTAGCTGGGCTCACAACACTGAAAGAGAATGTTCAAACGCAAAACATTTCCCTTTATAATGAGCAGAGATCATGGCAGTATTTCCGTTCCTACTGTCTTTCAAAAAACAACTCCATGAAATGTAATTTGAAGCCTTAAACCATGCGACATAGTCCTGCTAATGGTAAAAATAATCTGAAACAAAATGTAATTTTATCTATTGGTTACTATTTCTGAAAGTTATCACATATTTTTAATTTCTACTCAGGTGGGGATTATGTGAAAGCCCTTTCTTTGAGGAAAAAGGCAGACCTTATACTGGTTCTGATAAGTTGGGTTCACTGCATCTGATGAAGGAAAAAAAAGATCAGGACTTGAAGTATGTTTCTTGTGACTCTTCCTCTGTCTTCTCTGAAAGTGATTTAATATTGGTCTCATCAGCAGCAGGTTACCTCTTATGTCTGGCTCTGTTACTTGTGGTACAATGTACACAGTGCTGTAGAAGACAAAGCATGCCTGATGTGTCACATCCAAACCACAGGAATGTCATAAGGCTTTTTCCTTGACCTACCTTTGTCTGAAGGTATTGGTCATGAATCCCAGTGCCCTGAGTGTGCTCATCCAAACGGGATCACTGTGAGGTGCAGTTTGGCAGATACTGCATCACACTGGTGTCCAAAGGCTGTTCTGGAAACATCTCCCAAAAGTGGGCATAAAGATTAAATGGTTTCTTCAGAGAGCTAAACAATGGGAGCCTGAGGAAAAGGAATCCTGATTCACAGGAAAGATTGAGAGAGTTGTTTGCACTCTCAGTAACATAATAACATAAGGCAAAGATGATAGTCTATTCAGAACAGTTTATTATGAATGTGCAGATTCTACACTCAAAAAATTCTTCATTCTCTTCTGGTGCGTGTCACAACATAATGAAAATCTCTTTAAAACTATTCTGGGCAACAGATGCTTGTAGAAAACCCCTCTGTGTTGTGGGTAACCTCACAATATATTCTTCCACTGAAAGTATTGGAAAAAGTAGCTTTAGATACACATCATCATACTGGAGATCAGATACAGCTCTTGGAGGGAAAACCTTGTCTGTTTGTGCAGGTTATTTGGGAAGACTGTGTTGACATTGTAGTTTCAAGCCTGATGTCACCAATTCTCAGAAACCTCTACTCTTTTTTGTCTAATATATGCATATGAACCAATGACAGTAAAATTTTGCTGGTGGAGGATACCTTCTGAACTGCTCACACACGTATTTCAGAAGAAATTCGAATGTAGCACAGAAACTCGATGTTCTTTAATTAATTAATATGTTATAGAAGATGTTGTTTTATAAGACAGTAGCTACAACCACTGGGACATTTCTTTGTCATGAAATATCTCGGGTGATGTAATTCCTAACAGTCAGGTCAAATCACACATTTGTAGGTCTAACTGCTCTCTGGAAAGGCATCCTAGGCCACAACCATGACTGAACAGCAATTAAACTGAAAGCTGGAAAAGCAAAACTGTATAGAAGAATGACAAAATTATATATTATTTATTATAATTTTTATAAGAAATTTTATATATTTTATTTGCTGACTTTAGAAGGCCATATGCTGATTCAATCCTTACTATCCTAGCTAAGCAAAAACACAGTTCAAGTTAAAAAGTAATAATTAAACAATAAACCAACAAAGGAGGTAGATTTGAGGATAGAGGAAATAAATAGTAAGACTGACATTTTCACTAATGTGTGCATTAGAACAGCCACATTTTTAGGCACATGATAAAGCAAACCAAATTCGCAGAAAACTGGAATCCACCCAGGAAACGGTCTTTTCTCAGCTGGAAAAATTCCTTTTCTTTCCTTATTCTCTCCAGAACTCTCTTGTCCTTTCTTCTTTGGCATTCTTTGCTTATTACTATACTCATCATGATTGTGATGCATTTGAAGAAAGAGTATGTGTTGATGAACCTCCTCATTCATTATGGACCCAAAATACAATTGCAGCAATTACATATAATAGTGGCAATATATTTTTAAAAAGCCTTGCTGAGACAGCTGCTTTGAAACTATAATGAACACCCATGATTTAAATCACTTACATCTGAGATTAGCTCTTTTGCCTCACTTAATTCCTAGAAACGTTATGGAAAGTATTTAAGACAGAATGGCACAGACTTGTCACTGAAGTTTTGTGGCAAAACATGCAAAAAGAGAACTTAGAAACAGAGATCACAATCACCTACTGCATTGCTGTAATTTCTTAATCGCTTACTCCCACATGCAGTATTGAGGCTCTTAGGAAGTGTTTTAGGAAGACATGAACTCTTTCTGTGCCAAAATAAGTGGTTGATCTTCAAGATTTCAGCACCACTTGACAGAAGAAAATCCCTCCCCATAAGCTCTACTGAGGGGTCTGCTGTGTGCCAAGAACATCTGACATGTAAGACTCACATACCTGGTGGGTAAACTTTCCTGTCTAGGTGAGTGCTGAGTTTATCTGAAACACTGATTCTCTGATATTCCAGTGATGAACTTCAGAAAAATGAAAAATTTACAAATATCTGTTTCCTGTGGTTTACACTACAAAATACTTTCAGGAAAAAATCCTGGTATTTATCTCCTAAAAACATATTTGACTCTTACCTAAGCTGAAGAACTATCTGCTGACTCCTTATTAATGTCCATCAATCAAATATGGTTTTGTCTTCATTCTAGGTCAATCGATGGACATTTTATCAGACAGACTTTTCTGTAGAGAAGAAGAATACAATCAGCATATAGCCACAGAGTCTCTGCATTTCTCTGGTCCCATATTATCTGACCCACTATATTTTTAGTCATCATCATCATCCCATATTTTTAGAAACTTTATAATTAGCACTTTACAATGACTGGAGACTTCTGGAAGACTTGGATGGTACTAAGCTGCCACAATTTGACAAAATTTGTACATCTTTTACTCTGCCCTACCCAATGTCATGGCAGTAGGCTTTAGATGTGTATTTATTTGTGCATGGTTACAATGACAGCACTACATACTGATGGTGAGGTTTTTTCCATAAACAGGGAATTTGACTTCTAAAGTGGCACTCAGGTAGAATTAGCAACTTTCTGTCTCACTCATTCTTAACTTGTAATCACCAGATAATTAACTGCATCTTTCTTTCCCTTTCATTGCATTTCTTCTTTTAAGCCCCATTCTAAGTTATTTAACTTTTGCTTTGCAGTATTAAGTTCTCCAGGTTATTCCAAAAGATGTTAGCTACAGCACTATTTAGCATTATAACTACACATCCTATGAGACACAGTTCCTAAAGTATAGTAGGTGAAGCTTTCATAGGAAGAGCAGGTAAAGAAAGATAAAAGAACACAGTTGAACAGTGATGTTTAAATAGCAAAATTTTAGTAATGAAAAATACATTAACACGTAACAGGTGATTCATATTCCCATGCAATTAAATGCATTTGGACGCAATGAGGAGAGCATTGGAGACCAGTTGGGGATCAGTAAGTATCTTGCAAGATTAGACTCATGTGACGTTGTCCTTAGAATTACCTTTTTTATTCACCACTAATCACTTCTACTGCCTTTTCTTAGTCACTTTATTTGTTTCAAGGGGACTGATAAGGCCCTTAAGGCAGTCCCATAATGATACTAATTAATTAATAATTGGTAGCAATTTGGGTGTGTTGAAGAGCTGACCTCAGATAATTCATGCATTGTGACATGATGCACTTGACAGTGCCAGCAGCAGAAACAGCAGGAGTGCCATCCTCCAGCTGCCAGAACTAATTATAAGCAGTTTGTCTTTTCCCTAAATGGCAGATTCTGTTTGTTTAACAACAGTCAGTTTAAAAGTCACTTTTAATATAATCATCAACAAAAGAATACCTGGAAAAAAATGTGTTCACTTTCGACCAAGAAACTGAACAACGAGTTGGATTTCCATGGTCACTTTTGCTAATACAAACACTGAACAGAAGGTAAAAAGCAGATGGAAAGCTTCTCACAGGAAAACATGAAAACTGTTCTTGCTTTTACACAATTGATTGGGTGCTGATGAGTTTGTTAATACAGCAATTTAAACAACATAAACTCCCCTCCTGAAGCTCTTATATTATGTGATCAAGTTTATAGCAAAGGACCATAGGCTACATTTTCCATGAAAACTAATTCTGTGTAAGTCTTAGCAGGGATAAGATGCTGAGAAAGTCATGTAGTCTTGGAGAGCTATCCCAGTGCTAGTTAGATGTAATTCACTGGAATTCTCATCCTTCCTATTACTTCGTACGGTCACACCATTAAAATCCTGTCTTAAAATTTCATCCTTCTTCTATAATAAGGTGAAAAGGTTAATTCCCAAGGGACTAATCCTGTGAGGTGCTGGGCTCTCTCAGCTCCCACCGACTTCAAAGCTAAATATTTGCTTCACATGAAAGCCTCTTTAATTCCCCATTACTGTAAGGTATACTTGTATACAACAGTGGGAGCAGTTGTCATTATAAATCAGACAGTTTATCAGGGGAGCTATTCTCCAGGGCAGAGCAGATTCTAACACACCACGACATACTTTATTTGTTAGCCTCAGTTCCACAGGAATTTTATTCAGGCAGACACCTCAAGGCATGCATCTTTTCAAAGTGTTTAGGCAGGAAGCGAAATTCAAATTAGATACACTTACGATGCAAATGCATTATTATTTAGCTCAAAACGACTGAGGCTCAGGGGTTGTAAATCCTGCCATAAAGAGATCTTTCAATTACCTTCTGTTCAGTGAATCAGAGAAGAGGAACCCTTTCCCTGGCTTTTTCATGCAGAACAAATTTGACTCCCAAACAAATATCAATCACCATAATACTCTATATTTTGGCGTCTATACAGACCTAACTCCAAGCTGTTTTATATGGGGTTTTCTTTTAAGATGATGTCAAACCATAACCTTGTACCTTTAATGTGACTGAATCTGAACTCAGTCTTAAATGGCTCCTCCATTTGTTAGCTCAGCAAAACTCCAGAGTAGAGGATGTGTGAAACCTGGAGCCAGACGTAGATTGGATTCAGGAATTTTTTCTTTCCTTCGAAATTTCATGTCTTCCTCAGCTCATCCCTGTCCTTCATTCCAAACTTCCAAACAACAGATAAAATATATTACTGCTTTCCCTCTAATATTTCGACAACATGACTTTTTCTGGTGGCTCAAATTTCCCTTCGCCTCCTCACTTGATATTTGACTTTTCTAATGTTCAGTTGATTCTCCTTCTCCTCCTTTTCTGTCCCCATCTGACACCACCTGCCTGTTTAAAACACGGTTGTTACAGTCTTTACCTTCCATGGACTCCTTTTGTTAGTTTCTCTCATTCCACTGCACCAAATTTACACCTTATTCCCTCAGAATGCCTTGAACTTTTCCTTTTTCTTGCCTCTCCATTTTTATGTTATATTGATCAATCATACCCATCTGCTCCCCAGCAGCCAAATTTCACATTTCCATCCTTGAGTTTTGTGGCACAAAATATCAGGGAAGTTTTATTTTCGTTTCTGCTTTGATCTTCTGAAGAGGTAAAAGAGCAGACAAGCACAACATCACTTTTCATAGATCTTTAAAAAGCGTGTGAACACCTGTGTCCACAGACAGTGCCTTGACTGGGACTGTTCATTTGCAATCAGCATAAGGACCTGCTGCTTCACCTCAGGCCACTCACCTGAGTACTCTGTAACTCAGTTTCCCCATCCATGAGGGGGGCTTAATCTTTCCTACCTACTCCGCAGAAAAGTCATGAAGCTTATTTTGCTAATGTTTGCTAAGTGCTTTGAAATATTTGGCTCAAAAGCAAAGCTTTTTCTTACGGTGTTGCTCTTGTCCATAGAACTGTTACTACATTTGTAGTCATGGTACCAGCTCTCTAACACCATTAATACAACTGAGTCCTAATGAGAAGAGTGGCTACCATGCTGTAACTTTTTTTTTTCTTTTCTGCTTCCTCTTGTCCTGTCACTTCAGGCGATGCTTTCTATGGAGGTTTTTTGTTTTGCTCTTTCCAGACTAAAGCCACAAAGTTCTGAAAGCAAATAATAAACCTTTCAGACTCTCTCTCTCAACCAAAAGGAAAAAAAAGTTTGGATTGTATACATTTAACATTATTTTTAAATTAGCCTACATGAGTACCTGTAGCAAGTAAATACAAGCACAGTGCCACAGCTTCAAAGATAATATCACTGCTTCTTGAGTTTATGCAGGCCTGCTTAGGTCTTTATCTGTGATCCCACTATCTAAACAAAAGCTTAGCTTTCTTTCGCTGTCCTTATCTTGTTCGTCAGTTGATTGTTTGCTAAGTATCTCAGTGAACAAGACCCAAATGAAAATGACTGTTCATGTATAATTTGTTTGCATCAGATTAAATTGGAAAGAAGGTAAAAGTGAGAGAGAAAGTAGAATGCACTTACAAATGAGTAGTGAAGGTCAAAATGAATTACCAAACATTGTGCCTGAAGCTTTCACCCCTCTTGTCTGACTTTTCTGTGCACTTTGTGGAAAAAGGTGGCTATAACAGCATGTCCAAAGGAAGTTCTTTAGATCATGTGAATTTGAAATGTCTCTTTATTGTAACATAAGGAAATATTTTGGGAAGAATAAAATAATCTAACACAATTAAAGCTAACATAGTCAGTTCATTTGTGACACTCTTGCCTGCTGACAATTCTTCCAGTGCCTGCTATTACTTGCTGTTATACTCTGCATTTCTCAGCTGATTAATTTTAATTGCTGTATCAGTGCAAGTTTTTAAAATTCATCCTAATTTTTTTTCCAGAAGACTCAGAAACCTGACTGGGATGGGATTTGGAAGTGAGACACTAATTGTGTTAAAGTTCTCTGGTTTTGTTCTCTTTTTGTATTGCAATAAAACCTGTTTGTGAGAGTTCAACTGCTTTTTTTTCAGAAGCAGCACACTTATGACTTCATTTCAAGTAGATAAGATAATCAAAGGATGCCTGGGGAATTAAAATCCTTGCACGACATCATGACTTGCCAAAGGCACAGCAGGCCAACAGTGTCAGGGCCAGGATTCCAGAGATCTGTTGTGCATCAGCAGAATCTGCAAGCTGTTATATATGCATCTTTTCACTTCTCACTCTCTCCACAGCTCCTCTTTACTGCACTCTCTCATAGATATAAATGCAGAGGGAAAAATACAGTTATCTAGTCAATGCCTCTTCAAGCTGGATAATTATGTAGTGGCATCCTTCTTCCATTCCCTCTGGCCTATTTCTTAATTATGACAGACTTGCTGATTTTAAACCAAAACCCAAGCCACAACACCCCTATGTAACCTCGCACTCTTGTAAAAAGTCTTTCAATGGTACATTTTCTAAAATGTATGATTTATTTTTTTTCTGGATTTGCCACTTTCAGTTTCCAGATGTTGATTCTTGTTAAGTATTTGTCTGAGACATTAAAATATCTCAATTAAATGGATGATTTTGTATGGTCTTAAGCTTCTTTTCGATAAATAATTAGGATTTTTAGACATTCACACATCTTTATAGCTGTTTTGTGTTCTTCTGCCTTGCCAGTATGTTCCTTTGGCAAAGTGAGTATCCAAACTTGGTACAACATTCTCCTTCTGCAGCAGTTTCAGAAAGACCATCTACAGTTGCAATATTTTTCTTGTGTTTGTCTAGTCCTCTGCTGACACACTTAGACATTTTCCAGCCATACCATATTCAGTTCATTATTTACCATGATGACAAAAAGTAGATAACCTGTACATGCCTCTGTCCACACAGTTTTGCTGGTCTCCCACAGCCACATGTTACTGATACTGCTTGAAGATTTGACGACCCCATTTAATTGAATCCTCCATTGAATTACCTTCCGTCCCATGCCTAACCTCACAGCTCGCTATGCCATCCTAATTCTTTCCTTGCCTGGGCCTTCACTGAACCCCACAAACTCCACAGATAATTTTTCTTCCCTGCTGTGAGCATGTCCAACAAGATGTGATCAGCGCTATCTGCAGGGAAATAATTTACATCAGAGACAGCTCCAAATGAGAAGTCGTAGCCATCATTGCCATGTGTCCCCAAAATCTTACTCAGTTAGAAAGGAAAAGGTCAATGGGAAGATAACAGAAGATGAGAGGAAAGAAAAATGTGTAGCAGTGTTCTTTCGACAAGCTACTTTGTCTGCATATATACCCTGTATATCCATATACTTTTTTAATTTTTCAGGGCTCTCATGTTTCCCTATTTTGCCTGTATCATGGAGACATTCTCAGGCTTATTTAGTCCGACATGTACGTTGCGGTTCTCGGTTCACAAAAAACCATAAAGCATTACTTACGCATGGACAATTTATACAAGATTAAAACAGAAGTCCCCAAACTCGCAGGGCAATGAAATCACAAGCAATAATAAATAGCCTTCTGTCCAAAAAGTGCCACCCTGAAGGCTCTGAAAGGACCTACTCTGACATTTACACCATCCTGATCATCTCTTTAGGACTTCAATACCTACCACAGGGCTCGTTTCAGTAACGGAACTCCCTCTTGTAAACTTTGTCAGTAACTCTCTACTTAACACCTCCAGGAGAAAAATGACAGAGAATATCCTTTTCCAAAATAATATGGGTCAAACTTGAACATTAATTGGACATTTTCTTCCTTGTTAACTGTGTCCCTCAAGCAGAAGATTTCAAAATGTTGCCAGGCAGGCGACTCCCACAGGGAACATTGCATCGTGGGAGAGTGTATTCATGGAGGATAGTTCATCAGGTTGCAGCAGAGGACCAGCAAGTGAGATCCCAGATTGCCTCGGTGTTGATGGACAGGCAGCTTGTTCTGATAGAAGGTTTGTGTCACAGTGTAAACAGGAATGTTTAAAACTGTGCTGGAAAAGTGAAGAGTTTGTTAGTGGGACAACATTACTCACGAATATCAGCCAGGGTGGATCAAGTTTTGCCAATACATTTCTTCACACAGGCCAGGCTGTGGCCCTTTCGTGCCAGTCTGACTTTCCCACCAGCAGTCTCGTTAATCTGATTTATGTCCCACAGCCTCAGCAGCACTGAGGCCAGCTCTAGCTCCAGCCCCAGCTCCACCTGCAGCCCTTGTCCCAGCTCCAGCTCCAGCTCCATCTCCAGCCCCAGCCCCAACCCCAGCTCCACCTCCAGCCCCAGCCC
>VZRR01003135.1:1088375-1100582 GCA_013398015.1 Oreocharis arfaki
TCCAGCCCCAGCCCCGCACACTGGCCCCGGGAATCTCGAGAACCGGCGCTACAAAATGGCCAAGCTCCCTCTGACCCCTAAACCGATCATTATTCACTTGAAAGGCAGGCTTGCACAAACAAATATTTTGTGTAGCTGTTATGATTATTGTCAGTATCTGTCCCCATTGTTCAGGCGCAGGAATTCCTTTGGTCTCATAAATACTGAGCCCGGCCCTCCCCTTCCCCCTTTAACTGTCAGATAATTACACAGTTGGCTTTAGAGTTTAACTTGTCAAAGGAGTTTCATTACTTTGTTCCTTTTGGGCAGCTTCCACTATTGTGCCTTCTGAACACTAAACAGAACCTATATTAACTGTCAGTTAATTACACACCGTTTTTCTTCAGTATTTACCAGTCAAAGGGGCAGGTAGGCTGCAATCCTATCATCTCAATCACTGTCTCTGCCCACAAAAGAATCAATAAAGATGAGTCACTTAGTGTCACCCAGTGTCTGATACTCAAAGCCACCCATTCCTAATTGCCTTTAGAGATGGATGATAATACAAACTTTGAAGTGATAATCAGCCTAATGAGTGGCCTTGCTGAGAGGGTAGATCATGTGTCAGAACAGTTTGCAGATGCTTACAGGCAAACAAAGCCAGCTTTCCTTTTAGACCTGAGAGGACCATGGCAAGTCTGGTACCCAGAGCCCCGCACAATGGCAGAGACTGGAGCACAGCAGGACGCTGTAGCCTGCTGATCACAACTGACTCCATCCATCTTGCTCTTTGCCTTTAATCAGCACAGTCAGAACAAGTCCTCCAGATCTCTGCATGTTTATGCTGGATGTTTAGGTAATAACTGTGTAAAAGATAGATTCTCTGATTCTGAGTCATTGGATTTAAATAATAGCGACTGGACTTGATAGGTAATGGCCGGGGATCCCGGCTAAAACTACTGAGTAAATGTAATTAAATACAATCGGGTGCAGTCAGCCAGGCAGAGCCAGAGACCATAAAAGGCTCATTCAGACAGCAATGAAAACAAACAACGTCAGCAACAAAAACAAAACCAGTGTTTGGTTTGCTAATAAGAGCATGATCTGAGGCCTGATCTACACTCAGTTTTTGCACCCAACTATTTGACCAAATCAATAATTTGTAAAAAGCCAGCAACAAACAAACAAACAAAAAGACAAATTAAATTGCTATAATCCCTTAGTCTGGATGCAGTTATATTACCATAAAGACATTTTCTTTTTAAAATAGTTAAGCTGTCATAAATTCAGTCAAGTGTGAACAAATAGTCTATGACCATGTTTGTGCCAATATGACTGTCTCAGTGTAAAAGGGTTGCTTTGATTTAACAATTCTTCACTAATTTAGCTAAATTTTGACAAGAACTGATCATGGATATTGCTTCAAAATCAACTCACAAAGACTGGAAGCTGTAGGATTGCACCAATTTGACTTCAAAATATAAATGAAATATATGTGAAAACATATATTAGCATATTTAACAATTTGGATGTAACAAAATAGAACTATTTGGGGGGCAAATCTCTCTTCACTTTCTTGGTGAAAGGTGGTGAAAAAGCTGAACAAGAGGGTTCAGGATTTATAATGTTTTAATTAGAAGCTGTCAAGTTTCAATATTTCGTAGTCAACTATTTTGCTTGTTAAACCTGTCATGCAAATAAGGAAGTAATGCAATAAACCAAACAAGAAACAGAAATTTTCATAAAAGTAAACCTACCCTTTGAAATTAAAAGCAAGATTATTGCTGCCTTTTCAAAAACTACAGAATGAGACCTCTTTCAGATAAAACCAATCATATTTTCATATTTTTACTAGGTTTACATCTGCCTGGCTTCCTTTCATCAAGTCAGCGAGAAAAGTGCAGTCTTTTGGATCTGAAAGTACAGAAAAAATAGTCTTTTATTTTGTGTAGTTCCTGTATGAATATAACAGATGTGCCTGTGGAAAGGTTTTAGAGTTTTCTGATTTGAAGTTTTGTTTTGAGACAGCATTCTCCAGTAAGTGATGTCTGGTAATACTTGCTGCATGCTGACATGAAAACCTATGCCTTCAAGCTCTCTGCTATAACTAATATCAGCAATTAGCCCAACCTAACAGTACTTGAAACTGAATTCACAAGAAGGAGTTAGTTAATTTCTTTTGCTAGAGAATATGAGGAAGGAAATACTTCACTGAATTAATAAGTGGGCTTTAGAGGCACGTGTCCACCAGTGCTCATAAGTTGCCAGTGATCACACAGGTTATCTAAGGTTCCTGAATTCACAAAGCTGGAAACACATATGACTGTCTGCCAGCACCCTGCTCTCACTCTTGTGGCAGTCAAACAAACTCAGCTCTGCTGAGCTCCCTCAGTGGCAGCTGTGAATAACACAAGGGTTTTCCAGGCATTGAAGCTGCGGGGTTGTTCCCTACAGACCGACAGCCCCTTCATCTCTGCGCACAAAGCACCCCAGAGAACCAGACTTCTCTAACAATGCTATGTCAGAACTTCTGGGAAGTGATTTTGATCTGTGGGGGAAGCTCGTGTTCCTTCTTACCTGGTGAATCAGCTGGGAAAGACCAGCCTGAAGAAGAATATTCTTCTCCAAGGCAAATTCTAATCCACAGTTACATTTCTCCCACAGAAAATACTCCTTTAAAATTCTCTTAACTTACACATTTATAGTTCATATGATTCAAGTTAATTGGTTAGCAATAAAGTTGCTAAACATGCTCTCTAAAATCACTGTAACTCCATATGCATATGCATTGGACTATACGTACACCATAGTTTCATTGTAATTTAGTTCTACACAAATTCACAAGCATGGAAGCCTAAAAATACCCTTTCAAGTACAAAATATTGCTATCATTACATATCTTATCACTTGTAATCATATTCAAAATCTCCATTTGAGCTCTAAAGTTTGTTGGAAAAAGGGAAAACTTACCTGTAGTCAGACCTACAGAACTGAAGCTGATAATTTGTGATTAGTTAATGGAAATGTGTTGACATATGAATTACAGTTGCAAGTATAAGCATGTATGCTGCAAGCAACTGTGAATTGGAAAGGAAAGGAGACAATGAACTGAATAAATGGGTTTGGTGATGCATGATGGCTGATACTCACTCAAGTAATCTTCATTCAAAGTTTGCATTATAGGTAGAGATGTTAAAATTCACGTGACCTGATACCTACAAAGGAATTTTTTAACTCTTTTTAAAAAACAAAACAAATAGGACTTTTAATGTATCCTTGAAAACCACTCCATTGATCCTAACCTTAGAATATGAATATAGTGTTATTTTGTTATCTCACATTTGCATTATAACATCTCACAGTCATAGAAAAGAGGATTTTGATGCTCGGCTTGGTACAGGTAACAACCAAATAATCCATATCTGGAAGATTTCCCTAGACATAAAGCCCTAAGCAAAGGAATTATAGCTAAGATTTTCAGAAATTTTTTTTTGTGGGTGCGTGAGCGAAATTTGAGAACCTTAAGGGTATCTGGTTATCAGAGGATTTTAAACTTCACATGTTCTAAAAAGATCTTAAATTAGATACCCAGAAACAAGGGCAGCCATAATCACTAGTCACCTTCAAAATCCAGAGGTATGGTTTCTCTCTCAGTTCATGTCACTCTTCCGTGGGGTCATTGCTGGAAAAGGAAGTCCTAACCTCCCAGTCGCCTCTGGTTATGCACTCTCACTGCATTAAATATGCTGGCACTCGTGCTCGTGAGCAAGCCAATCTGATGGAAACATAAGCCTACAGAAAATGCAAGGCGATCTGCTTGACTGGGCAGCCACACAAGTGGTAATGACAGCACATGGGCACAGGCTGCCAGGGCCGGCCACAGGCAGGACGGGTCTGTCAGCACCAGCCCAAACCTGCATTACCTTAAGAGACGAGGTAACTGCATCCCGAGGCTGTGTGCGCCTGCTTCTTGTACTGTGTAAGCAATCTGCTGGGCCTTTGCCAATATGCAGGCAAAGAAAGAGAAACAGCACAATAAATATTAACCTTTAATAAAACAGATACTGTAACTTTTTGTTAAAGCTCTTGTGCGAAAGAAAAAGTGAAAAAAGAAACTAAGCATGCTCTTGCTTTAATCTTTTGGGTTGCAAATTGAGATTTCCAGTGATTATGAATTTAAACTAGTATCTCCAAGATCTTTTTCAAACAAGTAGCTCTGAGCATTTCACAAATACCAAAAAAAATTCCATATATCTTTCCATGAGGCAGCAAAACATACCAGGAGCCAGTCACCTGTTAGTGGAAGGTGAGTACATCTTGAGGAAAATGCAGCAGGGGTAGTAAAATCTAGCACCACTAAAAATAATGGAAACCACAGGAAGAAATGAAGGTAGTTAAACAGCTACTGGAGATGAAATTTAGCCAAGACATGATGGTGTACAATCCTTTTCCCAGTCTCAATCCTGTTAAAAAGTGCCATGAAACTGGTAATGGCAAAAAGGAATGGGAGACTCCTTTTATCTCATCTGAGATGTATCTCTGGAGTAAGAAGCTTGCTTTTAAAATGGTTAGCTTTGTATTTATTCCCTCTGAGCCAGTGTAAACTTTACCCATTATTTTAATTGGACCAGATCCTTAGTGTGTTACCGAATAAATTACCAAACCCACTTCCTACTTTTCTTGGAAATGTCTCCATACCCCATATTCATTCAGTTCAGCTCTTCCCTGAGCTGCAACTCTGTCCAATCTTACAAACTACTAGGACAGGAAAGAACTGTAACTCTGTAACTCTGCAACACATTTTGGACATTTTTTAAAACAAATCCTGCTGGATGGCAGGTGGATTTTGAGCAGATAAACTCTATAGCAAAAGATACACACAGAAAATCAAATGTGGTTTTTACAAAGTGTTTTCTTATTTTTTAAAAACACCCAGTATATGATCGCTATTACGCTAAAATGCAGCTTGATTCAGCACTGGGCTGTATTGCCTTCCTTCCCATTGACTTCAGAATGAATAAGCTCAGCCTGGGTATTTGAGAATTCATTGCTGTGAAGACATATTCTGGCAGGTCAACACAAGCATTATTCATAGGCCTCAGTTCAGTCTGTCATCTGAAATGAAAGAGAGCCTTTCTTTAAAAAGCTAAAATCCATCTTTAATTTGTTTTCCTAGTAACTGTATCAAAAACTCTTATAAAACAAATATTAAAAATGAGAGCAAGCTGATGAGCAATTGAAACACAGTAAAATAGATCTGGAAGTACTGCAGAGCCACCAAATCCTTGCTTCAACTATTGCAAACAGCCAGTTCATATAACCTTTTTCATAAAGATATCAAGATCTCACTTAAAAGGAGCTAGTTTTATTTCTTCATTTGCTGCTATTGTACAGTTATTAGTATTTCTTCCAGTTTGAGTTATAGATTCATAGATTATATGCCAGAGTGAACCACTGTGATCATCAAATTTGACCTCCATAATCTGCAGGATTGCCCAGAATTCATTGAAGCAGCCAGTGATTTTGCAGCCATGAGTTTATTAGGGAAAGGGCACAAGAGCTATGGTATCAGTGTTGACTGATGGGATTAATCAGCTCATGTTAACACACTGATTATCATATAGCAAAGGGAAATGTTTCAAAAGAATACTCCAGTCTGAAACATAAAGTAAAATAATTTGGACTTCCAGAGACGTCATGGTTGAAATATCACAAAACTCTCTTTACTCAAAGCAGATGTTTATTAAGATTAATTTAGTGTGAAAAATGAACCAGAATGCATATAAAAGACAATGCCTCCTCAATTATGTAATAGGACACCTCCTCATTATATTGTGTTCACTGAAGATGATGGTATTTTCCTAGGGGATGTATAACTACAGTTTGCCAAAGTCCCTCTCCCTCATTTTAGATTAAATATCAGACTGCAGAGCATGAAGCCAAGTGAACAGAAACAAGAGAACTCAAACAAACATAATTTAAATGAAAAAGAAAAGGCCTGTTAAGCATGTTTTCTAAGTAAACGTGTTCAAAATAGAAAGTTACAATGATGCCAGGATACAAACACAGAGAAAAATCACCAGAATTTAATATAAGCAAAAATACCTCTTTGCTACATTAGTACATATATTGAAATGAAATGCAATCTGTAAGTGTAAATATTCATGGGACTTTTCATAGAACTGAAACAACTTCTCTTTCTTGCCACTTTTTCTCTTTTTTCCTGTCTCTTTCTGTGAGCTCCCTCCAGTGTTCTCAAGGAAGTATTGAATCATTTCATTTTGGTATATTCCATTTTTATCACAGGAAGCACCAGGATAAGAAAAATTATATTCATCTAATCTCCAAGGATGCCCAGTCTGAGCTAAAGGTCTACTCTAAATCTGATTGCGAAAACAGGCACTGCAAGAAGAAGATGCCCCTCACCCACCACAGATGTCCCTTAGAATAAACAGCACATGTGCCAAAAGGGCTGCTGGCTGTAGAGGTGACTAGGGAATGAGTTGAGACTGTGTACCAACTCTGAGATTATTTAGAGTTAAGGAGTATCAATTATTTCCCTGTTTTCCCCCAGGGATTAACAAGAAGGATTTCTGCTCTAAACTGGAGGTTCATCAGTTGGAAAAGACAAAATGACCAGGAAAGCCAGGCTGCTGACTCTCAGTCATCAGCATGAGAAAAACAAGTTGGCTCTAAGACCCTGTCAGGTAAGGTACATTCCATATTGCAATAATAATGCCTTTGTACAAGTCTAAGCTGAAAAGGGATATGATTACACTTTGGCAGAAACCATCCAGGGCACTGAATTCAGTTCACTGTGGACATGCCAGTCTGCTTGGAGCCAGCTCAGGGATCTCTATACAGCGCTGCTATGCAGGCTACAAACCTGCCAAAAGTGCTCTAACACCTATTTGCATCTAGTTCAACTCCGGCTTCTACAAATATAAACAAAAATAGAGTCAAACACTATATTTCTATACCTCTTCCACTGGTGTTGTGGAATTACTAAACAAATGAGAATAAAATTATTCTCTGTAAGGCTACCCTGCCTGGTTTATTTCTGGTGGTTTGTGTTTTAGTGTTTGTTCACTGACAGAATAAAACAATCTGAGCTGTGGCTGTTGCAGTACCTTTCTATGCTTTCTTCTACAAGGTATTTGTTCCCATCCCCTCCCCTGTACCCACAGTAGTGCTTTGGCAACTGAGCCATGAAAACAGTCAGGGAGCTTAGTTGTAATAAAACTTGGCAAATATTGGGAGAACATACAGAAGCTTAAAGTCATAAGTAACAGAACTAAAGATAATTTTGAATACTGCAATATCAATTAATTTGGTGTCTTTACTGGTACTTTACTTACTGTAAAAGTGACTATGACAAGCCACTCTCCTGCTAATCTGCATGATATCCAGCAGATAGTGAGCCACTGCCTGACCTCAGAAATGTCCAAACGGAGCTGTGGAATTACTCCAGACCTTTGTGGGTTTGGCAAAGACTTTGTAGGATTTCTAGTGACGTGTGCTGGGCCTGACTCAAATCCCAGCAATGGAAATTTGTTTGATTTGGCTTATTGTTATTTCTGACCCTGTAAATGTGGGAAGCACTCAGGCATCCAGAAAGACATTGTTTCCCTGACATATCAGTTGGTCACTCCTGTTTACATCAATTGAAACAGAATTAAAATTCCTGTTTGATTTTTCCTCTTTTACTTTCAAAGCAGTTAGAATAACATCAATTCAAGGCCCGTCCAACCATCATGTTGGATGGTTTATTATGTACACAGCAGGATTTGGGTTTCTTATGTGAAAACAGAAAAAAAAAGGGTCTAGATTTCACAATTCCCTTTCTTCTATCATTGTCTGTAAATAACTCCAGAGAAGCTCTTTCCATTTTCTCCCCTCTTCTCCTTTACAATAATTCTTCAAATAGGTTCTTTCTACATTTTAATTTTTCTGCCCTTTTTGCATTTTTATTCTATCCATCCTCTTGTAAGGGTCACCCTACCATCACATTTTCATGTTGTTAACATGGAATCAATGGAAGATCACTTCTCAATACAGTTCCTTTTAAATACAAGACATTAGTATGCTTTGTGCTGTGTTCCTGACTGAAGTTCATCATAATATTTCATAACAGATTTTTTTAATCAACTTTTATTAGAATTTTAGAGAGTAGCTAGTTTGTTTTCACTCTCCCATGAATCTGGAGAATAATTTTCCAGTTATAATTTTCTCTAAAAATGTCTATTGTTAGACATCATATAAACAGACATATTTTAAGGCAAAAATGTATTTTACACGAAGAGCTTCTGTTTTTTAGCCATTATTGGTATAAATGCTGTTGTGATGGTCTAGTTCCAAGAGGAATAACAGAATCTTGATGTTACTGCCAATTGAACTGGTTTCTAGCAGTCAATATTTGTGGCCACAGACAATACAAATTGAAGTTCATATCCATTCTTTCCACAAAACTTGGTTTCAGTGAAGTGACCATACTTCCTTTGTACAGGTTGTACTGTCTTCCAGCTCTACTTTTAAACACCGAAGAAGATTGCTTTACACGTCCACAAAGTTGTATTTACTTTGAGTGCAAGCCAAGATGCATGCACACTTTTGGCTTAAAAGTTCAAAATGTCATCAAACAGAGTTTCTCCCTTTTTGATTTGTCTTGGTTACAAATGTGCACTGTGAGCAAATTGCTTTCATCTTGATATTCTGTTCAGTTTGCATCACTTCCATCACATAAAGAAAGTTGCTGGGTTTATGGCAGAAAAAATATAAAATGTATAAAATGGACCACATGTAGTTTTCTATTGCCTGTGCCGCATTAGGACCTTTGTAACATTGGGAAGAAGTTCAGGAGCTTTATTCCTCTTGTTTATCTCTCACACCAAAGGAAATTACAATCTGAGAAGTTACCTGTCTCTGAGAGAACCCCACCAGCTGCTCTTTAATGGGAACACTGATTGATAATCCCAGGGAAACATGAACTCCTTTTCACTGGCAGGTTTTCCCAGGACATTTTAGTGGAGATGCCTGTTAAGCAGGTAGGTACACCAAGACCTGATGATCAGCTCACTGCCCTCACACTGCACACAAAACTGTTGTAGTTTGCAATGTCCTAATTTCTTCTCTTCCAGACATGCTCCTGCAGGGGCACAACAGAGTGCACAGTGCATGTGGTCTTACCAATTTACCTGCATTGCTTGTGGTGGGACTGTAGTCCTTTGTGTGTGTTTCTAGAATTTTACTCCAATCTTAAAATCTTAAATTTCAAGGTTAGTGTTTTTAGCAATTACAGGAAGCTCCAGCATGTACTATTGAAACCTATCTACTCCGAAGTAAACTCTAAGCTTTTAAAAGAAGGTGGCTGTGGAAGTGCAAATGACTACTGAGGAGATGCAGTTACTGTGTACAGGAAGCTCGGATCAAGTTCAAATGAAAGCTCTGGGCACCAGTCCTTAGCAACTGATTTTAAAGCAGTTGTAATCTTCAAAGCTATCTATCTATCTCTACAGCAGAGGCCCTGGGTATTATATACCTAATGAGTTAGACCATTTGAGCAACCTTCTTTCACATTAAAAAGGTACTTTAACTTTTTCTTTTGCCAGATTAACTGTTCAGTCTATTTCTGACAGATGAGATCAGCTATATGGAATTTTAATACTCTGTTTCTTCTAAAACGTGTCTCTGTTTATTTCCTTGGGCCAGAATGGACTTTTAAGACTGTTGAGGCTCAAAATTGGTTGTGTAATACTACTATAATTGTTTTGGGGTGTTTTTCAGTAACTATTGGTCATGTGCATAAAACAAAAATAAATAAGTAAAATTAGAAATAAAGACATGATCTTGTTCCTAAAGAATTTCCAGCTAAGGTCCTGATCTAGTAAAAGAGTTATGTGCTTAACTGTGTGTGCCTTGTGAGGTTCCATTGACCTCAGTGGGAGTATTCAAAGTAGTTTAATATGTGTATAAATCTTTGCAAAATTAGGAGCAAAATTATAGTATGTCTGTTAAAATTTACTCTGCTTTAATGAACTGTAGATTCCTTTTTTTGGTCAAAATATGTATAGAGTATTCCAGTTATTTTGAAGAATCTGAATCTCATTAGAAAATAAACTATTATTTGACACAGGCATCAACACCTTGTTTTTTTCTAAAAGCAGGAATGGAAGGTGAAGTTCAAAATTTCAAAATAGCTTTCATATTTCTACAGTTTAAATGTAAAAAAAGCAGCACTCTAATAGAAAAAGCTCTGTAGATTCTTATCCAATGGCCACTTAAATAAGAGTACTTTAAGGGAGTGTAAATGCTTGGTTTATTAAATATTGGAACAAACCATATAGTTGAATGTGCACAAAACCACAGGTTAATGCTATCACCTACACTTTTAGGAGCATACTACCACAGGCTAAGATGTGGACTTCTTATGTCTACTAGCAAAAAGATACCTGTGCAAGTGCCTGTGAAAAAACATGTATGTAGAATGAGCTATTAGCTGAGGATGGCAGAATCACAGCACATGAAAATTACCTTAACAGGTAGTATTCATGAACGTGTCTCAGAATTGTCTTCAAAGAGTTTAAGACTGAGGATGTCAGTGTGATCAAGCCATTCCTGGAAGTTTATTAAATGTGACTTCCCTGGTTTTGGTAATGCAAGGAAAAGAAAATTCATCAATATTAGGAAACATACCTGAAAGGATCTGATTTACTGTGTGTGAGTTTCACATAGCTTTATTAAACTTTGCTGAAGTATCATTATACTGAATTTCTTAATCTTGAAAGAGCAAAGCATTTGGCTCAGGGTTCAATCAAGTACTGCTGGCATTCCTGGAATGACAACTTCGATCTCCTTCATTGTCCACTTATTTAATACGTTAAATATATTCTCATGGTAAATCCAGCACCGAGGACAGAGACTTAAAACAGCTTATTCCTTTAATTAGAAATACATATCCATACCACAATAAAAACACAATTTAAAATAGAACAATAATTACAAAGTATGAATGACTGCTAATTACAATATAACTGTGAGGGAACCACTAATATATAGCTATGGCTGAATTGATGGGGATTGAACTGAAAGCAGAGTAGTAATCAACATGAGAAGAAAGACTGATATCCTGGAGTAGATGGGGAAAATAGTTCTGGTTGATTAAGTTCCAGTCTGCTGGGGTGAGGCAGGATTCTGAAATTGTTTTCTTTGGAGACTGCATCAGGGAATGTGCTTCTGGTCAGCGAAAGGACAGATAAAGCTACATGGTGTCTGCTGGATCTCAGAGCATTGGATGGCACATATGTATGCATAAGCCTATTTATATAAGCACCACCACTAGTTATTTGGTCAAAATCTTTCCCCTCTGTGCCACGCAATCTCAAATAGCTAGGCTATTGCACAAAACATGATAATAAAGATGCCTCGACAATAAAGGTTATCTCACAAAACTTATTTTGGAATCAGATTACAAGCATTGTGATACATCTCGCAGGTACTGGTGTGACACTGTCCCAGGATGGCACATCGGGGCACCTGGGAGGTCAGCTTTCTCTTCAGGAGAAGAAACCATTGCTGCACGCTCCAGGTGTAACAAGCTTGCTCGGTCTACAAAGCTCAGGGATATGTGATCATGGCACATACACGGAATCACAGAATCACAGAAACACAGAATACTCTGTGTTGGAAGGGACGCAAAAGAATCATCAAGTCCAACTCCTGGTCCTGCACAGGACACCCACAAGAGCCACACCGTGTGCCTGAGAGCAGTGTCCAACCCTTCTTGAACTCTGTCAGGCTTGGTACTGTGACCACTTCCCTGGAGAGCCTGTTCCAGTGCCCAAACACCCTCTGGGTGAAGAACCTTTTTCTAAAATCCAACCTAAACCTCCCCTGACACAACTTCAGGCCATCCCCTCGGGTCCTGTCCCTGTCACCACGGAGAAGAGATCAGCGCCTGATCACACGTGTGGACATTGCCCAGGGGAGCCTCACACCAGCGCCTGCCCCAGATCGCAGTGCAGATGTTAACGTGTACTGATAAACTCCAAATAACCTGCCTTGCATCAGCGCCTGGCAGGACGCCCTAGCGGGGGGTCGTTATACCATACATGTTCAATTTTCCGCACAGTGTTTCCGTAGGGCTGGCTACACGTGCAGGCTCTGCCGGGACACGGCTCCCATCCCATCCCATGCCATCCCATGCCTCGGCAGAGCGCCGTTATCCCGGGG
>VZRR01003137.1:0-28918 GCA_013398015.1 Oreocharis arfaki
AAAAAAGGGGGGAAAGGAAAAAAGGAGGGAAAGGAAGAAAAGTGGGAAAAGGAAGAAAAGAGGTGGAAAGAGAGAAAAAGAGGCAAGTGAGAAAAAGATGGGGAAAGGGAAGTAGCATCCTTTACATCCTTTCTTCCAAAGCAGTTACTGCAGGCCCGTGCAAACAGCCGAGAAATGCAACTGCTCAGCATCTCTATTTTTAAAGCCCGGTGTGATTGCACTCCTAATCTCCTGGATTCTTGTCCAGCGAGATGGCAAAGGTTTAAATAAAGCAGAATATCCTTCCCATGATAAGGAAAAAAAATTCAGCAAGAGGATCTGCTTAAATCAGAGTTGATTTAAGGCCTGAGCTGACCCATCCTTGCCAAGCACAAAACCCTCCCTGCCACCCCCACACACAACAGCACACGTGAGAGCCTGACTTCAGCATGGAATTCCTAGATTATAAAGAAGATAAAACTTCAGTGAATGTATGAACGTTCCTGGAGTCCCTGAGGAAGCAAAATAAAGGAGATCTTTGAAAATGCCCACAACTCCTTGGTGTTGTTTAGTCAGCTTCACTTTCTCTGCATGGAGGAGGTGGGGTTTGGCTGGGATAAAGTAAATTTCCTTCCTGGTAGCTGGTACAGCACGTTTTGGATTTAGGAGGAGCGTAATAACACTGTTAAGTGTCACTGATAAGTGAGCTGATAACACACTGAGGTTCTGGTTGTGCTAAAATCCTAAATCAGGGACTTTTCAGTGTCTCATGCTCTGCCTACGAGGAGCTGCACAAGGAGCTGGGGAGGGGAACTTGGCCAGGACAGCTAACCCGGACTTATTCCTGGATTTTTTTCCCCATTATTATTATAATTTTCATTATTAAGCTGTTCTCATCTCAACCTTTTTTTTTGGGGTTTTACCTTTTCCCAATTCTCCTCTCCATCCCACTGCAGCTGCAGGCTGGGGTTAAAGCTCGACACCAGCAAAGAGGAATTCAGAAACAGTTAAATTCAGCAGCAAATTAGCCAAGCAGCAAATTAAAGCTGCTCAACTTAAAAGCAGTAAAAGCATAGAAATACTGCATGAATAAAGCACAGAATTTTACAGCAACAATTACTTTAAGTGAAGGAAATGGTGAATAACCTGGTCCTAATAGAGCAGGAAAAAACATCTCAATTATTTACACACCAGTAGCAGCTGGAAATATTGTGGAGGAACAGTTATTAATACATCCCCACCTTTAAATACAACAAACAAATACATTGTTTGAAAGGGTCCAGTTCTAATTAAAGCTCTTCACAAACAAACTGACTCGGAGGGGTTTTGTTTAAATAAAAGTCAAAGCAAGAAACAGGAGTTGGGAGAAAATAGCATGGCCTTGCAATTCTGCCAAAGCTTTTGGGGAAAGCTTCAGGTCTCCCCTCCTAAAAACTGTGTCAGCTTTGTGTCCTTATCCAGAACTTTGGAAATGTAGAGCCTGATTTTACTCAGATGTGGGTTTACTTCATGGAAGCTGGGGCTGGCCAGGCGTGGTCCTGCCTCCAGCAGAATAGTCCCAAACTTGCAAAATCCCAGAATGGTTTGGGTTGGAAGGACCTTGAATCCCCCCCCATTCCACCCCTGCCATGGGCAGGGACACCTCCCGCTAGCCCAGGCTGCTCCAAGCCCCATCCAGCCTGGCCTTGGACACTGCCAGGGATCCAGGGGCAGTCACAGCTTCTCTGGGCACCCTGTGCCAGGGCCTCCCCCCCCTCCCAGCCAGGAATTCCTTCCCAATATCCCATCCATCCCTGCCCTCTGGCACTGGGAAGCCATTCCCTGTGTCCTGTCCCTCCATCCCTTGTCCCCAGTCCCTCTCCAGCTCTCCTGGAGCCCCTTTAGGCCCTGCAAGGGGCTCTGAGCTCTCCCTGGAGCCTTCTCCTGCTGGAATGATCCTGAACAAACATTTACCATCACTCAGGTCCACGAGAAACCCAAACTCCAGCTCTGCATGTTTCTTCCTTAGGCCTTGCAAAACCCATCCTGGTAGAAGTGCACAAAAGCTCTGTTTCAACCCATTTTTGTCAGCTGTCACCTCACGGATGCCAAAGGCTGTCAGAGCTGCTCTTATCCTCTCATCATCTCCCAGCAGCAATGGCACATCCATCTCCTGCTCACAGGAACCATCGAAATTCCCAGGGCAACACATCCCATCCACATCCATTGGCACTGCACCACATCCCCCACTGATTTTGATCAGCAGTTTGATAGGAATTCTGAAGAAAATTGGGTGTAATTTCCAGGCAGTGTAGCTACAGTCACACACAAACCCCCCAGCACACACACCTGCTTATCTGTTTCTGCTATAAAGATGGGTTTATTATTATTTTTTTTCTTCTTCTTCTGCCTCTTAAAAATAAATTTCTTCTTAAAATTTTATTAGATGGCAAATCCCTCTACTCACTTGTTAAATTAACACCAACTGAAGTCATAAATCCCATCTAAACAGGCAGAGAATTCACCTGATACAAGGGCATATTGAAATACTGACCCCAGAGCAACAATTACTTGAATCTACGCATTGAAACACGAGGAAACAACTGTAATTTATGATTTTTCTAAGAGAAAAACCCACTCATGCACAGATGCAATGCACACCTTTGAAAGAATTCTGGCATATTGCTATTTTCCATGCAAGAAGTAATGGCCTGAAAATAGGCACTTTCAGATTCACCATGAATAAAATGTGCCTGGCTGCCTTTCTCTGATTAGAATAATAAATAACAAACCCATATTTTCACAGATATACATCCTTGCTTAAGTGACTATATTCCAGAGATATGTTAACATATTCAGAATTATTACAGTGGGTTTTTTTTAATCTCATGCTACTAGTTTTTACTCTCGTGTAGGATTTATGAATTCTCCATTAAAAACCTGGGGAGCTGCAAACTGAGTTAGCTTCACCTACTTCTCAAATTTTGCATGTTAACAGAGCAAAACACCTGAAAGCTTGAAGAAACTGTTCATTTTAATTTCAAGTTATCGTTGCAGACTCTCTTCAGTCAGATGAGCCATGAGAGACAAACAGGGAATGGATGGTATTCAATTTAAGCATTAAACCTGACAACTTCTTACTCTGAACTCTTGATTTCATGAAATCAGAGAATCCCGGGATGGTTTAGGCTGGAAGGAACCTCAAAGCTCACCCAGTTCCACCCCCTGCCACAGGCAGGGACACCTTCCACTATGCCAGGTTGCTTCAAACCCTGTCCAACCTGGCCTTGGACATTCCAGGGATGGGGCAGCCAGCTGGGCAACCTCCTCCTCAGCTCCAGGGCCTCACCATCCTCACAGTGAGGAATTTCTTCTGAATATTTTATCTAAACCTGCCCTCTGACAGTTTCAAGTCATTACCCCTTTATCCCATCACCCTAATTGTAAGAGACGGGGCAATGGGACGTTCCCAGAAAAAAAAACACCTCAACTCTCACTATTCCCTGCAAAGCCACGTGGCTCCATTGCTGGATTTTGGTCACAGAACTGGAAAATGATGCTCTAAATCATCCCCCAACTGCTCTCACCCCCCTGGAGTTCCCTCAAACGGAGGCCAGCGCTCACTGCCTCTCTGAGGAAATAATACCACGACTTATTGAGGAAACTCGGGGCTGGCTCGGGCTACAATTTGCTGAGCTGAAGTGAGAGCAGCAGCCCTGAGTAATAAAAACAGAGATCTGCTGCAGCCAGAGGAGGTGGGAGGGCGGCTGCTCCCCAAAGCTGAGCTGCAGAAATGCCAACTCCAGCCTCGCTCCGGGCGGATTTCAAAGAGCAACTGCAAGACACCAAGTCGTGTTCTGCCACCGCTGCTCTCTGCTGCTCTCAGAAAATCGCTGTGAGAATTGCTGCTCTCTGACACACACAGACTCATCTTGCTTCAGAGCAGAGATGGAAATTCCACGACACAAACAAAGGAAGCACGACTGGGATTCACACTGCGTCCTTTTGAAGAGTAACGGGGGTTTTGCACGATCAGAGGAACAGAAGCTGCTTTGTTGGTTGATCACAGGGTCCTGGGACAATCCTGGGAGATCCAGGTGCTCCAGACTCCCTTCCAGCACCGCTTTCCAGAGGGCAGCAAGGCTGGCCCTGCAGGGAGGTGCTGGCACAGAGCCCTGCAGGCACTCTCTGTCCCCGCTGCCATCCCCTGACTCCACACCACTCACTCCGGTCTTCCAGATGGAATCCCACGTTTCCAGAGTGATCCAGAGTGCAGGGAGATCACACAGTCGTGATGCTGTGGGCAGGGCAAGGGCAGGGGCAAGGGCAGAAAATCAGAGGGGGGGGAGGCTGGGAAATGGGAACAGCCCTGGGGATACACCCAAGTCCTGAGCAGGCTGTTACAGCTCCTGTCCAACACGCAGCCATGTGTCAGATAATAAATATACATAAAACAAGCTGTTACAAAAGCATTTCGTGCCCTAACTGTCACCTTTTACCTCTTGGCCTGAACTCCTCTTGTGAGACAAGCCCAAGCTGAAACCTGTAAGCCAATATTTACCATCTGGGTGCTTAATTCAGAATTAATACCTGCACCAAAGGATGAAAAACAAGCATCTAACACGTATTTAATGCAAGGCAAGCATTTGAATGGAACATAAAGCTACCAAATAGCTGAAGAGCTGAAATTATGGAAAAGATTTTACAGGAAAATCTTCATCTGAGATTCCAGCAGCACATATTAATGCACTGAAAGGCTTCTGAGAGGCTCTGCACGGGCTTGCATATCAATGGAAATGTACCAAAATAGCTATTCCAAAGTAATTATCCTAATGATGATCCACAATTAAAAAGCTTTCTAACAGGACTTGCAATAAAAATGTAATTGGTGATTAGGCCAAGATGCTGGTGCTTGTGCAGACAGCAATTTCTGGGCTGTGAACAGCAGCACAGACAAATGTGATTTTTGAATCCAAACAGGAGATTCAGACAGAGGCAGAGCCCAGCTCCAGGCTGAGAGCAGCCCAGAAGTGACACAACACTGCAGCTGTTATGGAAAAACACAGGAGAGTTACTTCACTCATTCCTCAAACGCAGGAGCTGATGAAATTTAGCTCAGATTAAAGGTCTGAGCCCTGCCCAAGGCAAGGGAAAGGTCTGACCTTGACCTGTGTCAGGTGAAACAAGAGGAGCTTTGAAAAGGAAACATGGATAAGAACATTCCTAGATGTCCAGAGGAGGCCACCAAGATGATCAGAGGGATGGAGCAGCTCTCCTATGAGGAAAGGCTGGGAGAGCTGGGATTGTTCAGCCTGGAAAGGAGGAGGCTCTGGGGGGACATAACTGAGGCATTGAAGGGAACCTTCAGGAGAGTTGGAAAGGGACTGCAAGAGCCTGGAGTGCCAGGACACAGGGAATGGCTTCCCAGTGCCAGAGAGCAGGGATGGATGGGATATTGGGAAGGAATTCCTGGCTGGGAGGGTGGGGAGGCCCTGGCACAGGGGGCCCAGAGAAGCTGTGGCTGCCCCTGGATCCCTGGAAGTGTCCAAGGCCAGGTTGGACAGGGCTGGGAGCAGCCTGAGATGGTGGAAGGTGTCCCTGCCCACGGAATGAGATGAGTTTTAAGGTCCCTTCCAACCCAAATCGTTCCATGACTGTAAATTCTACTCAATGTGTAACAGCATCTCTCCTCCCCACTCATCCACAAATTCAACAAAAGCAGAGATTGGCTACTGCGAAAAAAATATTCCAAATACCAATAGTGACTGTGTATAGTAACAAGACATCCCAAAGAGATTTATTTAAAGCTAACACTCTGCCTTATCACAAACCAAGGAATTCCAGGAGTCTGCACCTCGTGGCAAATAAAACCCACCTCCAATGAAGTACATTCTGCCACAATACCTTGGTTTGTATCAGGCAGAAATACAGACTACAAAGTCTTCTCCCTTTAAATAACCGTGCCTATGGTACCAACACAGCTCAGAGCACGTTATTCTGCTCATGCTGGGGCAGCTGAATCCCTGTTCCAGCCTGGAGGAGGGACTGTCTCTTCCCAGACAAGCTCCCAGTGAATATCAGTGCTGACAGGAGCAGCTTGTGGCACCAGCTGCCATGCTGCATTTAGATAATAAATGTGTTTAACTACACAGAGAAGAAACAAAATTACGGCACGTCCACCACAGACCTGCTCATCCAAGCATCCAGAAAATGCAGCTTTTCCATTCACCCACTCACAGGACACCCTGCAACCCCAGCACCCAGCCACGCTAACGAGGAGACGGAGCTGCAGTCCTTCATGGAATTAGCGCAGATAATTGGGAATTTCCCTGGACAAGGGCTCTGTTTTCACCCCTGTAACCAGCAGGATCTGCCTAATGATGCAGCAGCATCATGTGAGCTGTACCAGCTTCTCCTCAAGGTGGTAACCTGAGGACAGAACCGTGTCAAACGAGCTCTGGTGGGGTCCAGCCACGGCTTCCCTACTAAAAAATGTGCATTCAAAAGGCAAAAAACCCCACCCCACTGACATCTTCTTAATTTCTACTTTAAGGTGTGAACGGTCAAAAACTACTTTTCCTTATTTATCTCATTTTTCAAAAGGCACCACTGTGTCCCTAATGGAAAAGCATGTAAAAAACCACCCCCAAAAAACCAAACATCATACAAATATCACGGATGAAGGTGCTAACAGAAAGTGCCAGTATGGCTTGTGAGAGCTTGGCAGACATTCCTCCTGAAATCTCTCCCTCCAACATATGGGATGTTCCTCACTGATAAGTTTTAAGTTGTTATTAAAAAAAAAAAAAAAGAACAGAAAAAAAAGAGAAGAAGATACTTCAATCTAAAATGATGCTTTAATTTGCAAATTTGGTACAGAATGCACAATTTATGCCAATAATTAGCACTTTAAAAGGCTATGCAATGCTGTCTGGTGTTTCTTGAGGATATGAGTGAGATTTACTGAAGCACATAAAGTTTTGTGTCCCTTTCCGAGAAAATATTTCATATGCTGGGCTGCCAATTAGAGCAGGACTTATGGAATGAACATCTCTGCACTCTGACCTGAGCTGAAGTAAATCCACCCATATAACCCCTTTATCTGTGAAAAACGGAAGGGGGGAGAAAGATAAAAGCAGAAAAATTTCATGATTCCAAGGCTGAAATTTCATTTGTGGTCACTGTTAAAACAGCAGCTTATATTGAGGCTACTTGCATTCTCAGTGCAATTCCATCCCACAATAATTGAAATTTTTACATTTATTTTGGTGACTAACTTCGAACCAAGGGCTGTGGATCCTTTTTCTCCCTGCTTTGGATTGCTGGCTCTTGAACAACACGAATAACAGAGCAGTGAAGTGGCAGGAAAAGGGGGGTGGGGAGGCTGCAGGTTGGTGCTTGGAGGTGACAAATGACACACGAGTGACACGGAAAGGTTTACCCTGGCACGCCAGAGGACACTGGAGTGGAACAAGGAGCTGAGGGGACACAAGAGGCCGATGACACAAGGGCACGGAGCACACAAGCACTGACCTACAGTGGCAATCTGCAGGCAAAGGGAGGGTGACAAAGCTCCCACCACAAAATCCCAGCAACCCCAGCTCTTCTCAAGGGAGCCACGGGGGTTTGCCAGTGTTTCTGCCAGCTCTGATGAACCTGGGGCTATTTGGGACACACCTACTGAGCGATTTGTGCAACAGAGACCTGTAATTAACACCTTTTTAGCCTCTTCTTTCAGCCAATGAGGGATTCCTCAATGCCACCTCACAAAGCTGTCATCAGGACTTTACAATTTTTTCTGAGATTCAAAACCATCTTTTCAGGGGCATAGAATTACAGATTGTTTTGGGCTGGAAGGGACTCAAAGATGATGAAGTTCCAAGCCCTGGCAGGAGCGAGGACGCTGCTCACTAGACCAGGGCCCCAAGCTGGCCTTGCACACTCCCCGGAATGGAGCAGCCACAGCTCTGGGAAACATCATTCCCAAGAGCCATTTGAACACCTCCCTTCACAGAAGACATTCAGTGAAGAGGTTTCACAGCCTTCTCATCGCATTTGGCTTTTCAGCCGGGCTCTGAGCCCAGAGCTCCATGAGCAGTCCCACAGCAACACCTTCATGAAGGGCTCCTGTCCCGTTAGGAAGGACAACATTCCTGTATCTCCCCATTCCCCCACTTTTCCAGGATGCAATTGGCTTGCCCACTCTCTCACCAACCATCTGAGAGTGGAATCTGAGAGATTCCACTCCGAGATTATCTTTCCTATACTACTCAAGCAATTTCTGCTCAGTTACTCACTTCCCGGGTGTTACACACTTAATTCACGCAGGTACAACTTAGAAAGAACATTCCCCTCGATTTTGACCAAATGAAAAACCTCTCCCTGCTCAGCAAAGTCACAGGCCACAGGAGCCAGAATTTCACACAAAATCCCTTAGGCTGGAAAAGACCTCCAAGGTCATCGAGTCCAAGCTGTGCCCAATCCCCACCTCGTCCCCAGCCCAGAGCACTGAGTGCCACGTCCAGGCTTTCCTTGGGCACCTCCAGGGATGGGGATTCCACACCTCCCTGGGCAGCCCCTGCCAGTGCTTAACAACCCTTCCCATGGACAAATTCCTTCTGATGCCCAATCTGAACCTCCCCTGCTGCGACTTGAGGCTGTGTCCTCTCTAAAAATCACAAGTGCTGGTGATAAAATCAGAATAAATCCTCACTCCTCTGGATTACAGCTGCTTTCCCCAAGTCCATGCATCCCAAGTAACACAAAAAATAGTGCAGCCACAACACAAAGATTAAGGACTCAGGGGAAGAGGAGGAAACAGGGCAAGATTCAGCCCAAACCCAAGGCTCTGCTGTCACTCCCAACTACAGCCTCACACTGAGCCTACTTCAAACATTCCATTGCACTCACATGGCCGTGTTTTTGATGATCCTTCCTTGGTCCATTTTCTGCCCAATCCCATGCACAACAAACACAATGTGACTCGTCTGTGGGGGCTTGTCTTCTAACGTGGCTTCTTCTACGTAGCCTCTGTGCAGCCTCGTGCCACTGCTCGAAGCTGCAGAAAAGAACATTATCCCACATCAGCGACACCCTGCCGAGCACAGCGGGCTCATCTGCTGACAGAAGCTTGGCTTTTCTCAGGCCAACGCATTGAAAATCAGATTATATAATACAGAATCACAAAACTAAAGGATCAGCATCTATTTTTTTAAACGTGTGCACTTTGAAACCCCTGAAAGATCCGAGCAGCCGGGTGATATCGACACCCGTTCCCACCGCAAAGGGAGCCAATTTCAGGTAGGTTTTGAGGAACAGCTCTTCAGAAAACAGTTGTGGAACTGTGCACCCACTTTTAGAACACAATACCCTTCTCCTGGCTGTCTCAATCATTAAAATTCCTTCTGTCTCCACCCCACTCCCACAGCATGGAAGGATCATGGAAATGACCTGGCCACGGAAGTGATTAAGTGTTGTCACTTTATCCACCCCAATTAAGAGAGCTGGTTGAAAACCTCCACAATTTTTAATTTGGAGGGGGAAAACTTGCTTTGTTTTGAGCTGATCCAACCTCAAATCCTGGCCCCCCCTCGTTCCTCCAGCTCAGTGGCCAAACTAAAAATCAATTCCCCAGGGTGGATGTGGGCATTGTCTCCCTGCTGTGCTGATGGGCTCAATGTGCCTCCATCCCCCTCTAGTGACACGCAGGGGACCACACCAGGCACCAGTGCTGCCCTCAAAACCTGGAACTAACAACTTATTTTGGTTATAAAGAGGAGCCAAACTCCCCAAACCCCACGAAGGGCATTTTTTACCCGAGACAGGTTTTGTTTACCAAGTGAGCTTCTATTTGGGTATTTCTCCCCCAAATATTGTTTAGGACTGATTTTATTATTTATTACACATCATCCCAGTGGTGTTCTGGATAAATTCCCTCATTTCTTCTGGAACTGAAGCACTGAGTGATATTATTTTTTTAGGAAACGTTAATTAACGTTAATTACAGGGCAGAGGGATGGAGATTAAAGTCAGACCTATTACCTGACCTTGTCTCTCCAAGGAACAAACCAGATGTGTAGGTTCTGGTTTTGGTGTCCTGCACAGGACAAGTTCCCATTTTCTAGGCTGGCAATAATCTGCTTTTTCCTTGAGAGACACCACCCTCTCTTCCAACCATCTCAGCTCTGCTGCCTTTCTGACTGGGAGTTTTGAGCTTAAACAAGCTGGAATTCCTGCTGGAAATAATTTCTGTCTAAATGCCCTTTCCTGTCAGTTCATACTTCTGTTTCATGAACAGAAGAAAAGGCTGGATGGACGTGAGGAGAGGGAAGGTATGGTCATGGATTTAAGGAATGCATCAGAGTATGTAAGTACCCAGCAGTAAAATGAAGGTTGCAAAAGGAACTGCAGTATTTATATTATTGCAGTAATAATTCTAATTTTACAGTAGTTTCTGGACTCTGCCACTGTAATATTTTCATATATTTGTCACACAGTGCTAACTGCTGCATCCAAACCCACCAAAACATGGAATTAAATTAAAATATAGTAAACCAAATATGTAATATAAATAAAATAAAAAATATTCACATCTAGTCACAACTACACACACAACCTAAGGACTCTGAATACTCATATAAAGTAAAAACTGCAATGGCCAAAGCGGACTACTGGCATTAAAACTTGAAATATCCTCTTGGGAGTTAAAGCAACAAACTTAAAATGCTGGCATTTATAATCTCCTTTACAAACTCTGGGAAGGATTACCTTTGGAAAACCCCAGCTTTTGTGTAACAGTCCTTGCAATTTTGGACGTCGTGGCATCACTGTACAGATACACCTCATCCACACTGTGCCAGTCCACGTGGTTGCGGCTCAGCTTCAGACTATGGATGGCTGCAGCAAAAAGGAACAACACTGAATTTAGGTGGGGAAGAGGAGGGGAAAAAAAAAAAGCCTCTTTAAACAGAGAAAGAGAGAGAGAGAAGGGTGATTTACACACAGGTTGAAAATCTAGAGCTCTGTTACGCCTAGATCTGTGTTATTTCTTACCTTGAGAAATTTTTTACAGCTGGGATTGATCTGAGCAGGACAAGCAGCAGTTTTGGAGACCACCTGAGAGGACCTTTCTCATCATTCCCCTCCCACCCTCATTTTGGGGCGGGAGGTTTCCGAAATATTCCCTTAAACGGGGCAGGGTAATGGATCCTGAAATTCTGGAGGTGGGTGTGATGATCAGGGGGCTGCCCCAGGTATTTTCATCACTGAAAAAAGTGGAATTTCAGCCCTCTCTCCTGTGAGAGCTGCTCTGCTCTAACACAGAGGCTTTCAAGGCTCCCTTGCTAGAAGGCTCCGTTGCATTTCCTCCCTTTCAGAAATATCTCAGAGCTGGAAATGCAGTTCAATGAGCCCCTGAACGAGCAATTTCTGGCACGGAACAGAATTTAGCTCTTTCAAAAGCCACTAAGAGCTCCAGTGGTTTGGGGTTTTTTTTCTGTGCACTGATTGTGTTTTCCAGATTTGGAACTGATTGAGCTCCAGGCCCGACCTCATGACACACAGCCTGACTGCTGGGATTAAACAACAGGCACGTTGTGATGCAAATCAAAATCATCTTGGGCTTGGAGCTTGCAGGAGCCAAGCAGTGCCACAGCTGATTTACAGTAATTTGGATTTCACCAAAATTCGCTGCTGGGGGCTTCCTCGAAGGTGGGGTGCCCAACATTTGGAGAGCTGACAGCAGCAATAGCCCTGTGGCCAAGGAAATGGTTATTTAATTGTCACTGCTCTTGCTGAAAAGCCCAAAATCATGGAAAACACCCAGAGGGTTAGAGCAAGCAGAGCTCTAACCTGTCTCCTACTTGAATCACCCAACTGACTTTTTTTACTCTCCCAAAAACATCCTGAGAAAGCCTGAGCCATCACAATTTCCAGTTTTAACTCTGCTACAGCACAAAGCAGCCACGCTCAGCCAGATGTTGTGACCTTTCTCCTGCAACATTTTTTGTTTCTTGGCCAGAGCAGACAGACTTGACGTGGACTGATGAAAAACTAAATGAAATCTGTAAGGAACAAGGGGATTAGGAGAGGATTAGCCCTTGTGTCGTGGTAAACAACTGATCCACCAAAATAACTGGAATTACATCGTTGTTCTACGCTGACGGAGCAAGAAGAGGAAGGGAAATAAGCCTGACTTTTGAAAAGCAGAAATGGCCTGTCCAGCAGGTCCTCAAGAATTGTTCCATCTGCATTCTGCAAAATCCCTCTCAGAGCACGATCCTGGGGAAGCTGGCAGAGGAGGAATGAAGTTTGATGCCTTTGGAGGGTGTTGTGTTCAACGTCCAAAAAAAAAGAAGAGGAAGAGATGTGGTTGAATCTCTTTATTACCACTGGAAAAAAATGCATTTTGGGGAGGAAGGATCCTCAAACTCCTTCTGGAATCGAGTCCAGCCTCTCTGCTGGAAAGAATATCCAGGAACAAGCAGCTTTTCCCTACCCTGCATCAATTATTCCCACTTGGGAAGAACAAATTCCTCACTTTTATGCTGTTCTTCCTGAACGTGGACATGGAAGGAATATCAACACCAATTACAAGATGTGGAAGCACCAAAGTGCTTCAAATGAAATTCAGCAGGGCCAAGTGCGAGGTCCTGCATCTGGGTCAGGAAAATCCCAAGCACAAATTAAGGCTGGAGGGAGAATGGATTGAGAGCAACCCCCAAGGAGAAAGATTTTGGGGGGCTGGTGGCTGAGAAGATCAACACGACCCAGCCATGTGTGATCAGCCCAAACGTGTCCCGGGCTGCATCCACAGAAATGTCACCAGCAGAGAGCTGGGGGTGCTCAGCCTGGAGAAGAAAAGGCTCCAGGGAGACCTGAGAGCCCCTTGCAGGGCCTAAAGGGGCTCCAGGAGAGCTGGAGAGGGACTGGGGACAAGGGATGAAGGGACAGGACACAGGGAATGGCTTCCCAGTGCCAGAGGGCAGGGATGGGTGGGATTTGGGGAAGGAATTCCCGGCTGGAAGGTGGGGAGGCCCTGGCACAGGGTGCCCAGAGAAGCTGTGGCTGCCCTTGGATCTCTGGCAGTGTCCAAGGCCAGGCTGGACGGGGCTTGGAGCAGCCTGGGCTAGTGGAAGGTGTCCCTGCCCATGGCAGGGGTGGGACTGGATGAACTTTAAGGTCCCTTCCAACCCAAACCAGTCTGGGATTCCAGGGAATATTCAGCAGTATTTCTCTGCTTATTTAGTAACGCTTTCAGAAGAGATCCTTAAAAATTGGGTCTACTGTTAACAAAACACCACAGGAAACTGCCAGTGGCCTTCAGCAGGACCAAATTTGTCCCTTCACAGCAGAGAAACTTCTCTGAGACGTGTTATTAATGGACACACTGCATTCAAGCTCACACAAATGTCTTACAGCACTCGGACTATGAACTCTTCCTCTCTACACAGAAACACAGAACAAAACAAAGTTTCATGTGTGGGGTCCTTGCTTCTCAGTTTTCCTTTAGCCACAACATATCAGGAGTTTTTAGGGAAGTGGCAGGACCCAGATGAGTCATATGGACAATGCTTTCCAGAGAATCTACCAATCTGCCAGTAAGAGAATAAACTTTGCAATTTTCATTGTCACATTTACATTTCATTTCCATTCTCTCAGTGAATTTTGCTTACCAACACATTCCCTGCTCTGCTTCGGAGCACCTGTCCATGCACAAAGCCCAAACCAGCAGCAGAGAGAGTCAATCACTGGAAAGCAGTGGCTGCAGGACATTCCAAAGGTACCACCACACGCTCCAGGACAGCATTTTGGGTAACACTTCCAGGGTGTCCATCCTACCAGCCAGGAACGGGCACAATCCTCTAAAAGTTAAGGAATCTCCTGGGCCAAACAAACTAAGCTGGGTGCTCCACCTTGGCACTCTACTCTGAAATCCCATGGGATGCACTGTTAAAATCCCATGGGATGCACTGTTCAAATCCCACGGGATGCACTGCTTGAGCATCGATGTCACAGATCTTACTGAGGTGGGGTAAGATTTTTGTCTCCACTTTTTCATTTATATAAACCCTGGAGAGTCTCTTCATCCTCAGACCCTGGATGTGATGGCCACTAACCTTTTGCCACAGGCTGGATGGGGCTTGGAGCAACCTGGTCTAGTGAGAGGTGTCCCTGCCCATGGCAGAAGGTTGGATCAAGATGGGGTCTAAGGTCCCTTCCAACCCAAGCCATTCTGGGATTCGATTCTGTGATTATTTGACAGTGAAGAGATTATTGAAACCCTTGAGAGTTCAACCAAGAGGAGGTTTGGCTGCTGACAGCCCCAGGGGGTGTGAATAGTGAGACAGGGAACACAAAAATGTGTCTTTGGGGAGGGTTTGACAGCAGTCTGAAAAGAAACATCCGAAAAAAAGAGAAAAATATGCAAACTGCACTTTGCAGGATGGGATATCAAGGGCTGCCACTGCTGGTTTGAAATTGAACCTGAGGAAGGGAAAGTGATGCTTCCTGAGGATGAGGAGGGAACAGGATTCACATTCTGTGTGCAGAACGAGCACTGACTGTCCTGTGAACCTCCTGCCTGCTCCAGAGGGCCTCAGACTGACAACTCAGGGGCTGTGCACACCAAGAGGTGCCACAGCCTGTCAGGAAGCCACCAAGGCGTGTCACAGCCTGGCTGAGGGAGCCAAGGCGCAGAATTCAGATGAGGCAGCGGGGCAGGCACAGGGGAATCTCTTCAGGCTCATCCCTCTGCCTGCTGGAGCACAAATTCCACACCTGAGGAGTGTCTCCAGGGCACCAGGCTTCGCTGAGATCTGACTGTCCAGGACATCTCTCCCACAAAACCGCGAGGACAGAAATGTCCCTCTGGACCAGACTTCTCACGGATTTGTCTCCACGTGGCACTTCCCTGACACTGACAGCATTCCTGCAGACATTTCTCCGTAGGTGCATGCAGAAAACCCCTGCACACTTCTCTGGAGAACAGAAGGCTCCAGGGAGGCCTTACAGCAGCCTCCCAGAACTTGGAGGGGGCTTTTAAAAGAGGGAGAGCAACTTTTTACATGGGGAGATAGTGACAGGCCCAGAGGGAAGGGTTTTAAACTAAAGGAAGAGAGATTTAAATTAGACATAAGGAAGAAATTCATTATTCAGAGTGGTGAGGCCCTGGCACAGGGTGCCCAGAGAAGCTGTGGCTGCCTCTGGGTCCCTGAAGTGTCCAGGGCCAGGCTGGATGGGGCTTGGAGCAAGCTGGGATAGTGGAAGGTGTCCCTGCCATGGCAGGGGGTGGAATGAGATGGGATTTAAGGTCCCTTCCAGCCCAAGACTTTATAGCATTTTAGTTTGGGATTGAAGGCCAAGCCCTTGGAAATTAGGCCAAATTTTGGGTTCTTCTGTAGCCAGAAATTAGAAATGCAACCTTTTTCAGGAATACAAACCAAGACAGGCACCTACAGTGTGAGCACAGGGAAGGCTCAACCACGCTGGAGATGGAAGATGGGATCAAGAAAGGATTTCTTTCACCTGGAGAAATCGATGGTTACTGTCACATGGATCTCCGGTTTCACCAAGACAGATGAACACAGAGGGGAAAAAAATCTCCTCCAAGAGTTCAAATACGAAAAACGAAGAGGCAACCATAAAGCACAGAACAGATATTCCTAAAACCTTGCAGAACCTGATCTCAGCCAGGCTTTTGACCCATCTTGAGTCAAAGAAATGGAGAATAACCGAGGAGCAGAAACCTTGCACTGTGTTTTTGCTGATGGCAGGAAACCCGTGGAGCAGCCAGGGACGTGCCCATGGAAACATCCTCCCAGCTGCAGGAGCTGAACACCTCCTGGGGCCAACTGCTCACAATTAAACACCTTTTCTTAGCTAAATACCTGCTTTTCTACTTGATGCTTCCATCCACCTGCCAAGACCAAAGCACGGGGTGGATCTTTCCCCTCAGAGTCTGACGGCGCTCAAGTCAAAAATCAATCCGGGGAAAAGCATCTTTGAAGTGCTCAGGGCTGACACTGCCTCCAGTGACAAAGGCACCGTCATTCCAGTCGGGAGAGAGACCAGAGGAGGGATACAGACTGTCTCAAATCCTCTCCTGCCTTCTTTTTTCCCCCAAGGATTTTAAAATCAGTCTGTCTCGCAAGCAGCAGGTGCCACACAAAAGGCTGACACGTGGTACAGGGAGCTGAGAGCATAATTTGGCTGCTGTCGTTCCTTAAATGACTCTGAGGTTCTGGTACATAAACCTGTAGATTTAAAAACCTTTTCTTACTTATTAAAAAAGAAAAAAAAAAAAAAAGAGCCATTAAAAAGGCCATTGCTCTTAATTAAAAATCTCATGCTGCTGTCATTTTTATATTGCACTTCACCACCTCTCAATTCATCAGTGCCAGTATTTGTTACATTACCACCTAATTTCAATTTTTTTTTTTAATTCCAGCACATTCATTACCACAACTGAACGTGATTTGAGGGAAAAAAAAAAAGCACAACGTAATTTCAAAATTACTCAAAAGAAAAAGGCAGGAGTCCTTTCTTATTGCTCGAGTTACACTCATTGACCTTTAACAGGCTTGAGTTCCTTGTGGGAGAAGAGGCAGGAAAAAGTTTACCACGAAACATTTTGATTTCAGGCCTTTACATTTGGATCCAGTTACGGAAAAAAATCATTAAAGGAAGTCAAAAGGCAAACATCTATGCACATCAAAATAAATTCTCAAGAGTTCACAACATCCCCAGGAGCTACAAGAATACAAGGTGTGACAAGAGCAACTCTAAACCTACCACGTGCATTTACATTTTAAATTAAAGGTTTTAGAACCCTGGTTCCACAATAACTGCAGTCAGTGAAAGTTTAATCACTACTGGCTTTAATGGTGGCAGAGAGAGCCCGGTGACAAGAACTTTGGAGCCTTCTGCAATCATTGATGGCTCCTGTAAGATCTCCCCCCACTTTCTGAAATAAATTTGCACGTTGGCTGCTGCAAAGGTCAGGGCTGCTTCCTGCAGCACAGCAGCCTTTAGCTGTATTCCACACAGCTTCCCCTTTTACAGCCCGTGCCCAGAGACTCATTCCATTCCAAAGCTGCAGCAAAAAGAAATTATAACCTAAAAATGAAGGATTATAATGCAAAAGAAAGCGGCAAACAAAGCATTATCTGAAACCCTCCATTCCCTCTCCGACAGAACTTATCTCACACCAGGCCTGCTGCAATTCTAAAAAAAAAAAAGTTGCTTTTATTTTATTGGAAAAGCCAAACCACACACAAAGAGTGCAAGAAACAAATGTTTACACAGTTTTCACCAGTCACAACTATAGCAAGAATTTACTGCGTGACACTGTGAGCAGCTACTTCTCTCCAGCACTCACAACACTTCTACTTTTCTTCTAAGGTTTAGGATGTTTTTTTTCCTTCCCCTTGGAAGGAAATGGCACGGACACAGCTCAAAATTAACTGAAGCACGTAAATCTAACATTTAACTGAGACAAGCAAACTAGAATTTAAAGCTTCCTAAGCCAGGAGCACTACAAAAAAAAAAAAGAAAAAAAAAAAGAAATCTCCAATTACTGTACCTTGGGAATGCTTTCGCTTAAGACATGCAGCATCTGATTTCTCCTTATATCCTCTCCATTTGAACAAAGAAGGGAGGGAGAAGGGAGGGAGGTAGTAGAGAACTAAAAGTAAAAACACTGAGCTTCAAAGTAAAATTTTTAAAAGGGGTGTCATTTTTTTTTTTTCATTAGTATCACCATTTTTAGGGAAAAAAAAAAGTCACATTTTCTAGAAAGAACTAAAAAGTACATACTTAAAACCCCCCAGATTTTGTAGCAGGAGTGTCAGGTCCCAAATTCAATTTCTTCACTCTTCATAACCAGTTATGACATCACTAGAGAGCTAAAGGCATCAGCAAGAGACAGCTGGGACACTCTGGTGTCACCAGAGCCACACGACCTAAAGTAAAGCATCATCCCCCTCCTTGCTACAGGGTAGAACACACTGACCCTTCTTAAATTTACACTAAAAACCTCAATTTTAAGCACAGCTCTGTTTGGGTTTTTTTTTTCCCCAAAGAATGTTAAAAGTTAGATTAGACAAAAATCTCCTCCTGCTGCCCTGTTCTGCAAGGCCCCAGGAGCACTGAGCCCTCCCTGATCCAGCCACCTCAGTGGCATTCCACACTTGTGTCCCCTGCCACAGCTCTGCCAGCAGGTGCCTCAGTACAGGTGCAAATGAAGTGTATTTATTGGTGCAAATGAAGTGTATTTATTGGTGCACACCACTCCTCTGGAGGGCAGGAAAATCGGGCTCAGAGCTAGAGCACTTGGGATCCCACGGAGCGATTCAGTCTGTGCAACGTTTTACCGGCTGTGGGAATGCAACCCCCCAGGAAGAACGAGCACAGGAAACCCGAGCAAAGAAGAAGAAAAATTTCTTTGCATGGTGAGGGTGGTAAAACACTGAACAGGCTGCCCAGAGAGGTTGTGGAGTCTCTGTTGCTGGAGACACCGAAAATCCCACAGTAAACATCCCGAGCAACCCGAGCAGGGAGGTTGGACTTGAGCATCCCCAGAGATCCCTCCTGAGCTGCACAACTCTCCAACTCTATGGACGGGACTTTCCCCATCTAAAGGTTAACTTAGCTGTGACAAAAAAAATCTATATAAACTTTTTATATAGGGAGAAAATACTATTTGAAAGCTAAGACAAAAAAGAAAAAAAATCAGCTCTTCCAAATGCAATTTTTAGAGGTTTTGTGGCCTTAACCACACGCTGAAATTCTGTAAGAAAAAAAGCCCATAAAGTTATGTCTCGAAATCAATGCATTGAAATATTAATTCTGACTCTGACAGGATTTTTTTTCCCCCTGTATTTCTTATCAGCTATCATGGAATCACAGACTTGATCACAGAATAATTTCTGGCAGAGGGACTGCTGGGGTTCATCTGTTCCAATCCTCTTCACAGATCAGGATCAACTTTACAGTCAGATCCAATTTCGGGTTTGAATCGGGTTGCTTGGGTGATTTCCAGCTGAATTTTGAGCATCTCTCTGTGCAAACACAAAGACCTGTATCTATTCCTGCCTTCCTATCACATATATAAAGCTTTCAGCTTCACTTTATCATCATTAAACGAATATATCTGACAAAGGTCATGGAGCCATGTACGGCAGGAACTTAACTGGTCTTGTTTTATCTCACAACAGCCTGGATGTGACAGAAATCTCTGGAAAACGCTGCTCATTTGATGGGCTACTTCAGCAGGTCCTGAACTCCTCCCTAAGCATGAATATAAAACAGTTTCTAAATCTTCTGTCACTCTGTAAATTTTAAGCTTATTCACTGCTACAAAGGTGTGCCTCTCCTGCTTTCCTGGAGCCCCTTTAGGCCTTGGAAGGGGCTCTGAGCTTTCCCTGGAGCCTTCTCTTCTCCAGGTGAGCACCCCCAGCTCTCCCAGCCTGGCTCCAGAGCTGGACACAGAACTCCAGAGGGGTCTCACCAGAGCAGAGGGAGAGAATCCCCTCCTCTGACCTGCTGGCCAAGCTCCTTTTGTCCATGAAGTGCCCCATTCCTGCATCCTGCCAATTACAATAATAATTTACCTGATGCACTGAAGGGGATCAGGCACCACGAGGAGTCACTGGCATCAGGCATCACAAACCAAGTTCATTTTGCAAGGCATGGAATTATAAACACTTTGCAAGGATGAAAATCAAAATACAGCTACAGTTTGCTCAGCAAAGGAGTGATCTCCAGGCTGCCCTGTGGAAAACAGAGCTTGGGGAATCATTCACTGTCATCTGGGCTTTCTGTTCCCTTCTGCATTTAAAGCTCGTTGTGCTCCCAAAAAACCACAACAAGTCAGCATGGGCATTATGTTATTTGTAGGCTGCAGGCTGGAGAACCCTTTCCTGAATAATTCTGCACTTTCAGAGGAAGGTTTGCTTGGATTAAGAGTTTAATGTTGGGCCATTTATCCCTCCTATCACCAACAAAAGCCCTGGATGAAGCTTGGTTCTTTCCTCGTTAACATGCTGCAATCCAGGAGCAGAATTAATAAAAATTTAATCACTGGAGTAATTCTGAGTACAAAGGGACTGTTACAGCAGCTTTTATTAATTCTGCTGAGGAATCAGAGGACGTGGCCACTTTTCCATCCCTCACAATGCTTTATCACAGCACTGGGAACAGTCACTTTGCTTCCCAGTGGATATTTACAGATTTATTTCAACTTTCACTGATCTTAAACAACAGGTACCTGTAAACCTCGATGGCACCAAAATCTGTTCCATACAGGATGCAATTACAACGACCTGGAGCATTTAAGAAATTTATAAACTGAATTCAGCTGTTTATGTTTAACTTCACCAGCAATAATGCAAGTTGCAGAGCTTCTCCCAGTGCCAGTACAGATGGCAATTGTGGATGCCAGAGGATCCAAGAGGTATTGAGAGGCAAATTAGAATGACAAAACCACTTTTCACACACTGTCAGCTGTAATTGTCCTGCAACTCTCCTATTACTACCAAAAAACCCTGTTGAAACCTACTGGTGACTTGATATATTTCTATTTGAAGTGATGCCACACAGAGCTTGGGTTTATTTTTTATTTTTTCTTTCGGTTTTGCCTTTTTTTTCCTTTTTTAACTTTAGTTTTAGGAGAGGCACCGGTGCCTGAATGTGGAGTTTCTTTTTCTGATCTTTTACGTTTTCATAAACATCAGTGGTCCCATCGTTCTCATCACTCTCCCCAATCCATCCAACATCAAATCTGAAAATCTCTGTTCCCTAATCCAGGCTTTCTCTAAAAAAAAAAACAACCCAACCCTGATCTCTCTTATTTACTCTATAAGCAGAATCCAAGTACCACTGAAGCCATTCTTCCCTCCTTCCAAAATTAAGCTACCAAAGGCTGGGAGCACTTGGGAACCACAAAGATTTGCTTTCCATGTAAAAAAAAAACCATCAATCCCTGCCACTAACAACCCCGAGCTTTGTTCCTCGGGGACAATAAATCAGTACAGACACACAGAAAGGTAAAAGTGCCTTCCAGAAGGGTGTTTGTACAGGCACAGTGCTGTGCCTCACACCACTTCATGCACCTTTTGGACAGAGCTGTTGAAGCAGGAGATTGTTCTGCAAGCCTTGGCCAGATGAAAAGATCTTTTAAAGTAGCACAAATAGGGAAAAAAAAAAAAATCCATAAAGTCCTCACTAGTTTTAAAGGGGAGTTAGAAACTCTCTGTAAAACTGAAAAAAAACTTGCTAAATCAACAAATGACTCTCTGGTTTTCCTTACAGTAATTACAGAATTACCCTGAGTATTGCTGGGCTTCCAATTTATTAACGAGGTCTTACTTGTGTGGTCGTGCAGTTCACACCTGAGAACCCGTGGCCATAACACAGCCCTTCCTACACTGTGTGAGTGCTTTGCACAAAGCTGCACTTTAAAAAGAAAGGGATTCATAAAACTGTATTTCTTTTCATAAAGAACAACACAACCAAATCCCTGCTAAAATATCTTGAGGGCCCCCTGTACGTGCAGCTCGTGGTTTGTAGATGGTTCTAGCAAGTGACAGCCAAAAGTGTGAAAGGCAAAAATACTGAATTTTCACTGTGCAATACCTGCTCTGAACAACCAGTTCAACTGTGGACATTAAATAACAGACCACTGATTTCAGAAATCTGTTCTTAAAAATGTTGCATTCCCAGCAACACTACCTGAACGCCCTCATGAGCCTGCTCATCAAAATCTAAGGACTTCCCTAACTGAATGAAGGCCCAAGATTTATTGCAGCTGGAAACTAATAAATCCAGCCTAAATAAATAAAAATGGAAAACGAAATGTGATTTGTAAAACTGATCCTACTCCCTTTTAGGGCAGAATTAGGGATGCTGGCCAGAGAGCTATCAGCCAGTTTGCATTTGGACACTGACTCTTCTTGTCCCATCGAGAGATTTTAATTTGAAGTGAGATTTCAAACACAATTAAAAGATACAAAATAAAATGGGAACAAGATGTTTATCTGTGAATACAATTTTAACAGCATTGCCCAAACGTGCTGCAGCAGGAAATCCCACACTGGAAAATGGGAGGGCAAACTGATGTTCCCCACTTCGTGGGATGAAAAGCCAACACAGATCACATTCTTACTTAAGAAAAGCAGCCCCCAAGTGTCCAAAAAAAAGGTATTATAGCGATCTAAACAGTCTTACCCTCCTTCCCATCAACAGGTTTGGATATTTCCATGTCAAAGCTCTCCTGCAGCTGCTGGCCTTTGAAGCGGTTGAGATGCTCCTGCTCTATTAAGTTACTTTCCTCCTCTTCCAGAGGTTGCCAAGTCCCATCAATAAACCACTGTCCACGCATTACTGGGATCTTTTCTGTTTCTAAAGAAAAAAAAAACCACAAAAAAGAGTGTTTTTTTTACACAACAAATCACAAACTGAGGGCAGGAAAGAGGGAAAGGGAATTGGGATCCCTAACAAGGTAACCCCAAACACCTCGAAAAACACCCCCACCTTTTCCCACGACATGAGCAGTGAATGTGGTGTTAATCTGCAAACCTGAGCTAACGAGGCCAGATTTTCCAGCTGTGTGTGAGGATGTGAGGGATGGACAGAGAAACAGAATCCCAGAATGGTTTGGGTTGGAAGGACCTTAAAATGCACCCAGTCTCACCCCCTGCCATGGGCAGGGACACCTTCCACTACCCCAGGCTGCTCCAAGCCCTGTCCAACCTGGCTTTGGACACTGCCAGGGATGGGAAGTCCACTTTCAACAACTCAAATTACACACCAGTTAGCATAAATGGTGGTATTTAAAAACGCAAGGGTTTTTTTTTAATTAAAATCAATGTTTTATGCAGGGCTGGTTTTGGTTACTGTCGTTCTGGTTTCACTTTGAGTTCTGCAAACGAGGAAAGTAGGAGCTCAGCATTTGCTGGGCACATAGCAAAAGAGAAACCTCTAAGAAAAATAAAACTTGGTGCTTATTCTCTATCAAACTGGGCTTAATTGTTGCCCACACTAATTAGTGGGAGCAGAAATTCCTCTTATACCCATCCCTGCAAGCAAGCTGGGACAATGACATCCATTGTAACTCAGCTTTGAATCTCCCCTCCTACATCTGGAAAATCAGGGAGAAATACAGTGTGTGACTGTGCTCCACAAGCCTCAAAGATCCCCAATCCAAGTTTTCATGGGATTAACACAGATTTGGGTCTGCTGAGAGCACAGAACAGGAGGACCAGTGTGTGTATACATCTTTATATGTATGTATAGACCAACTCAGCCAAAAGCAAATATCCTGTATGTGTTATACTGACCACAAAGGTCTAGCTCTACAAAGCAAATAAGAACTCAACCACAAAAAAAAGGCTTGAAAAAGGAGATGAGGGGGAAAAAATCCAGGCTTCACTGCTCAAAGATCTGTTACGACCTGGAGGGTGGAAAAAAAGCTGGTAAGGACAAATTGGAAAAGAAACAATAGCTGCAAACACGCAGTAAATGAAAAATTGGGTAAAAATTAAACATGAATCAATAGATTTCAGAGGTACTGAGCACAGAAGAGATCTCTTTGATCTGTCACCAGAGCTGAGCGAGGTGACCCAGCCACAGGCAGTGGTTTTTAGCCTGGTCCCAATGCTCTGTGAGCACAACCAGTGGCTCAGGTCACAAAAACTCCTGGTTCTGCGCTGCCCTCCACTACAGACACACCACCAGGGCTTGCTGTGCCCAAAAGTCATTTCCACACCAGCTGCTGGCAGATGAGAACGTAACAGAGAATTGCAAACACCTCCACAGTTTACTTGGAACCTCTAAACTACTCTGAACTTCTCATCCCTCAGACCACTGAAGGCACAAGCCACGAAAATAAAAGGAAAATCACCTTGCAGTAATCTCCTCACGGGGCAAGCAACACTCCAAAGGTCCCAAAGCCGGTTCTGAAACCTTTGCTGTAACAGATTTACAGGAGAACACCGTTTCCACAGTCCTAGCAGCGACAATCAGCTCTCACACCCCACCTCTGTGGCAGAAGGAGGGCACACGGGTGGGTGATGGCACCTTTACACTGCTACTGCCACAACTGGCAAGGAAAGGTGAACAGCAGGAAAACTCACGGCGGGGAATAAAGCAGATTATCAGGAGCCCAGATTCCCACTGAACTTTCCTCACTTGGCCCTCCCTGCGTGCTCCCGAGCGGGAATCCTGCAGAACAGCCCCTCAGTGCACGCGTGGCACGACAACTTCCCGAAAGAGCAGCTCAGGGCATCGCCAGCTCCCTCATCCCGGCTTCCCACGGATCCCAGTTTCTTTCCCTGGCACTGGACGTGCCGGTTCAACCCTCCCAAGCCCCTCACTGAAGCTCTTCCATCGCCCTGCACCCTCAGCTCTGCCCGTGAGGAACACGGACAGCTCAGGTCGTGGGGCCTGACCAAAACACAGAAGTAGTGCAAGACCCAGTTCTGCCATTCAGCTGCTGTTTGCCCTCCTAAAACAGCTGTTCCAGGTAGGAGCCAACTGTTATGTGCTGAATTCCTAATGCTTTGGATGCTCACAAGCTTGAAGGAAGAGGTTGGGAGTGTTCTAAGGGCATGGTGGTTTAGCGGAAATTAATCCCCGAAAATATCAGGAAAAACAAAGTTCTGAGTGGCTGTAAAACGCAGAAGTTACAGAAAGGCCTGCAAGTTACACAGAAAATTCAATATTCCATGAAAATTGAGACTAACTTTGGAGTCTTCATCCCGTCAGTGGAGGGGGAAAGAGGAGTATTCATTTTTCATGAACTGAAGGTTAACCACAGCAGTGCCACCACACCCAGCAGCCTCCTTCCCTAACCTTTGCTGTGTTCCCAGACATTTTACACCTGTCAGATATCCCCGTTTTCCAGCCCATCCAGCACACACAGACCCAGCCAGGCTGCCCTCACAAACAAAGCTCTGTCTGTCGGAAGAAATGAAATGCACATTAAATGTGAGGGGAGATAAAGGCTCCCATTGTGGCTGGAGCAATGACACGGCTATGTCAGATGATAATCCTCACTGGGAAAATCTGTGAGCAATTCCTTAATTCTTGACTAAGCAGTCTGGTGAGGCTCCATTCACCGAATCCACACAGAGAGATATGTTTTTTTTCAAAATAATGATCATGTGAATACTGTTTTGTACTCCGAACCGAATGAATACAAGACACCTCTTTCTCAGTTTTGAAGGGCTTCAAGTTTTTCACATGGGAATTTCCACCTACAGATTTCTAAAATTCTAACCAAGTATTAAAATAAACGTTTTCAAGCTCATTTTGCCTGAGAGAAACTTTCCCAGAGTGGTTTTTTACAAGAGCAGTCTATAGCACTCAACAGCAGCTCTCAAACACAACTTGAGCCCTCCCCAGAAAGGCTCAGCCAGGAAAAACCTGTTTGAAATAAGAAAAATTTTAACATAAAATCTCTGCAGAACGGTTGAATTTGGCAATAAATTAATATATCTGGCTCTGGAAAGGGTGTTCATACACAAATATAAATTATTTTCGGATCCAAAGACAATTAGGGAGGTTTGAAAAACCTGAGTGAGGCAATTCTGTTATCCAGTCCTGTGGGATCTGGGGAGGACCAAGGAATTGCCTTTCTTTTTTCCCCCCATTCCCTTCTTTAAACAGTTGCACACTCTTAGAGCAGCCAAAGCAGCCTGAACCACAAACTGCTTCGATTTCCCATCACGAGCTGGGGGGGCAGGTTTGAACACTGAGCTACCAGGAAACCTCAGAGAAAACCACCTGGAAGGAAGAGGAAGCAAGAAAATGACATTTCCTGCCATCAGCAGCACAGTTTGGCTCTCAGAAAACTGAACACTGTCCTGCAGAACTGAGATAATCAAATCTGTGACCACAGCACACGAAGAACCATTTCCCGTGGAGCCAGGCTGGGAGAGCTGGGGGGGTCCACCTGGAGAAGAGAAGGCTCCAGGGAGAGCTCAGAGCCCCTTCCAGGATCTAAAGGGGCTCCAGGAGAGCTGGAGAGGGACTGGGGACAAGGGATGGAGGACAGGACACAGGGAATGGTTTTAAACTAAAAGAGAGGAGGTTAAGAGGGAATATTAGGGAGAAATTCCTGGCTGGGAGGGTGGGGAGGCGCTGGCACAGGGTGCCCAGAGAAGCTGTGACTGCCCCTGGATCCCTGGAAGGGCCCAAGGCCGGGCTGGATGGGGCTTGGAGCAATCTGGGATAGTGGAAGGTGTCCCTGCCCATGGCTGGGTGTGGGATGGGATGAGCTTTAAGCTCCCTTCCAACCCAAACCATCCCATGATTCTGTGACAACCTCCAATCCTATGAGACCAAATTCTGGAGGTCGCCAGCTCCAAAAGCACGTGGCACTCCAGTTAATGAAGCCAGGGAAGTGTACCAGTGGCAATTCCACGGAATACTCTGGATGGGGTGAGGAAAAAACTTCACACAAGAGATTCTTCAGGAAAATCTGTGACTGTGGGAAAGAGGAAAGGCCTTCCTGACCCCAGTTCCTCTGTTGAATCCTGCACAGGGGCTGTCACTGGAAAACTCCCATGTTTCACCCAGAAGTCTTGATGCAAACTTGTGACAGTAAACAGCACTTAAAAGTGATGAACCAGAAGTGCCATTTCAGCACCCAATTTCACTCACTTATCCACCTTCAATAAAATCATTCATGTCTTGGATACGCAGGGATTTTAGAAAGCTTAAACTACATTCTTTCAGTTACTTTGGTTTTATGGAAGAGTTAAACACACTGGCATTACATCATGTTGTAATTTAATGTATTTTTTGTCAATACAGAATTCCAAGTCCACAATATGAAGTGTTATTTATCCTTATCCCTGCAATCTCAACCTCTAGGAAAGGATTTGCCTTGATTTCTTTACTGCCTTAGGTCTTACACCATATAATCTGCAGTTGGCAGTGCTTCAGACTGAAAGACACCAACATATTTGACTGGTTATGCACTTCCATGGTTTATTTATAAAAGAATTTCTGAATAAATCTGAATGGTGAAGATGAAAAGTAGATGAAAACCACTTTAATTTAATTAGTCACACGTATTTTGCCACGCCAAGAGGAAATCAGTTTAAGAGATTTACTCTGCAACAAAGGATTTATTTATTTTTACACAAATGGGTCTTTTTTCCCCCCGTGAAAATCCAAAGAATAAAAGAATATAAGTGCTGTAATTACTGGGGTGATAAGAACATAAGTGATAATCACCTAAATCCTTCGAATAACAAGAATTATGTTAAAATAAAAGCTGTTGCAACATATAAACTACTGCATGTGTGTGTAGTGCATGTGTATAAACCCAGCTACTCCTTCTTTGTGAAGACCTTTAAACTGTGTGATCACATCTAACACAAATTAGAATAAAAAGCTTGCTAATCTATCACAACAAAGTCATAACCGAGCAGGATTTACCTTCATTTTCCTTCTAACACATCAGTTCTGTTCATTCATTCCCTGCCACCACACTGCTGGGCAGGGCATAGCCCTAAATTTCAATATTGCACAGCTCAAACAACCCTTTTTTCACCTGCCTTGATTCAGGACCATGAAACTGTGGGAAAATTAAGATAATACAGAGATAAGAACTCAGCTGCTGGCCAAGTTCAGGCGCTCGTGGCGCTCTGCAGCCATCAGTCCCAAGACACTTATAATGATCTACCCACAAATGAGATCTAAAAGGTTCATAGAATATTCAGAGGCTCAGAAATTTAAATAAAAGCTGGTGTTTTGGTCAAACTGAAAATTCCCAGCTCTCCAAGCCCAAAGCCAAGAAGTTGGGCAAGAAACACGAGCTTATAAAACACTACCAGGTAGAGATTCTTTTCAGTGGAGTAATTTCCTTTTTGGTGCTTTGATTTGATTTCCTCCTTACTACAGTGGCAAACAATTCACAGCATGTGAGAGTAACGCCTGCACAAGCTGAAGGTAATTTTGAGGCTACAAATGTGACATCTTTAACTGAAAGTTAAATAATTAAAGTGCTCATACATTTACCAAGGACGTGGCCTGAAAAACTTCCAGGGACCCAGGGGCAGCCACAGCTTCTCTGGGCAATCTGTGGCAGTGCCTGTGTACATAAACACGAATAAATAAATATATAAAAATATATTCCAGGATAACATCAAGGATGCTGACAGAGACTTCTAAAAATGTTGTAATCCATTCCTATTATATCAAGCCTAAAATCTTGTTCTGGGTATATTTCATCAGGAACTTCAGTGATAGGACAAGGAGATTTGAGTTCAAACTGAAAGAACTGGGATTTAGTTTACATATGTGGAAGAAATTCTTCTCTGTGAGGATGGTGACGTTGTAATAAAATAGCCCCAAAACTAAAATTGCATTATTTCATGTTTGCTATCTAACAGAAAACACTTTTAAACATTTTTCTTTTTTTAAAAAAAGCTTAACACTGTACACCTTTCTAGCTCTCCTTCACATTATTTCAGAACACAGCAGGTGACTGGCTTTCAAATAAATGGAGCCACTCATTTGATCCCAGCCCGGTGACCTCCCTTTGTGCAAGCACAGACACGTGTGACCTGTCCTGCCCTTCCAAAAGGAACACATCCTGCAGAGGAGTTCAAGGGTGAAGCCTCAGCCTCAGAAAACTTCAGAATCACACAAACTTAAGAGCCTGTGACTGAGCTGAAAAGAGATTTCATTCACTGAGCAGTGAAAAAAAAATCATCATTTTGCTGCTTTATCCAGTAATTCTCAGTTGCTCCACTGAAGCAATTTGTAAAGTCCAGGTGGGAGGTAGATTTGAGTTTCATGGAGAGCTAACACATTCAGAGCAACCCGACTGGCACAGGTGGGATTTCCTTTCCAGAGCCTTCGTGTTTGCTCCAATGATGGATCCAAAAAAAAAAAAAAAAAAGAGGGAAAAGTTTGGTCTCGTGTAAAAAAGGGAATTTCCCGTAATTTC